>SJYC01037950.1:0-12631 GCA_006408675.1 Madoqua kirkii
TTGACTAGACTGACCTTAGTCAGCAAAGTAATGTCTCTGCTTTTGAATAGACTGTCTAGGTTGGTCATAACTTGTCTTCCAAGAACTAAGCGTCTGTTAATTTCATGCCTGCAATCACCATCTGCAGTGATTTTGGAGCCCCCCAAAATAAAGTATGACACTGTTTCCACTGTTTCCCTATCTATCTGCTATGAAGTGATGGGACAGGATGCCATGATCTTCATTTTCTGAATGTTGAGCTTTAAGCCAACTTTTTCACTCTCCTCTTTCACCTTCATCAAGAGGCTTTTTAGCTCCTCTTCACTTTCTGCCATAAGGGTGGTGTCATCTGCATATCTGAGGTGATTGATATTTCTCCCGGCAATCTTGATTCCAGCTTGTGTTTCTTCCAGTCCAGCGTGTCTCATGATGTACTCTGCATCTAAGTTAAATAAGCAGGGTGACAATATACAGCCTTGACATACTCCTTTTCCTATTTGGAACCAGTCTGTTGTTCCACGTCCAGTTCTAACTGTTGCTTCCTGACCTGCATACAGATTTCTCAAGAGGCAGGTCAGGTGGTCTGGTATTCCCATCTCTTGAAGAATTTTCCACAGTTTATTGTGATCCACACAGTCAAAGGCTTTGGCATAGTCAATAAAGCAGAAATAGATGTTTTTCTGGAACTCTCTTGCTTTTTTGATGATCCAGCGGATGTTGGCAATTTCATCTCTGGTTCCTCTGCCTTTTCTAAAACCAGCTTGAACATCAGGGATTTTAAATCAGTCCTGTAGGTCAGAAGCCCAACATGGGTGTCACTGGGCTAAAATCAAAGTATTGAGATGGCGGCCTTCCTTTCTTGGGACTCCAGGGGAGAAGACTTTTCCTTGCCTTCCTGGCTTCTAGAGGCTGCTTGCATTCCTGACCTGTGACCCCTTCTCCCTCTTCACAGTCAGCAATGTTGCATTTCTGTAACCATTCTTCCCTAATCACATCTTCCTCTGCTCATGACAGGGAAAGTTTCTCTACTTTTAAAGCCTATTTGTGATTAGATTGGACCCACCCAGGTAATCCAGGATTCTGTCTCTATCTTTTTGTTAAGGAAGGTAACAAAGATTCCAAGGGGTAGAACATGGACATTTTTGTGAGCCAGGGCCTATTATTTTGCCTACAATTATAAGTAATAATTCACAGAAGAGGAAAAGCAAATGGGGAATAAATATATGAAAATAAACTCAGCCTTACTATTATTGATTCATTCATACAACAAATATTTTTTGAGTTCCCAATCTAGTCCCTAAAGATTTAGTGGTAAACAAAACATAGTCTTTGCCTTCATTGGATGTTTATTCTAGTTGGAGGAGAGAGACAATGAAAACAGTAAAAGAATAGGAGGTGGTAAAATGCTCATTAAAATTATTAGATACCCTTCCTCCCTCTTTCTTATGAGATTGGGCAAAACAAAATAAGCTGTCAAGGGTAAGAAAAAATGAGCTCTTTTTAGACATTGGTAGGAGTGTGAATTGTTACTGATTTTTTCTTTTTTAAAGAAAAGATACTGGGAATTGTCAGTTAAATTTTAAAATGTATATATACCTTGACCTAGACTCCTCATTATTAGAAGTCTACTCAACAGAAATAAAAGGTTTTTATATGAAAGTATAGACATAGAATGTTTATTGTAGTACTGTTTGTAGTACAAGAAAACTGGAATAAACCTGATAGACGCTTTTAATAGAAAGTGGCTAAATTGGCTAAATACATGTGTCATGTCGTGTTATGCAGCTGTATTTTAGTTTTGTCTATATTTGCTGTATGTTCACGTCAGGTGAACAAAGCAAGATGCAGAATAATGTATATAAAATTACCTCATTATAAAAAAACAGAAAAGCAAAGAAATTCATATATAAGTACATGTGTTGGTGTGAGGATGGATAAAGTTGTGAAAGCATAGTACAAACACTTCAACACATTGATTACTTTATGGCTGGAATTGGTGTGATGACTTTAGGGCTTCCCTGGTGGCTCGGAGGTTAAAGTGTCTGCCTGCAATGCAGGAGACCTGGGTTCGATCCCTGGGTCAGTAAGATCCCCTGGAGAAGGAAATGGCAACCCACTCCAGTATTCTTGCCTGGAGAATCCGTTGGCCACCTGATACAAACAGCTGATTCACTAGAAAAGACCTTGATGCTGGGAAAGATTGAAGGTGGGAGGAGAAAGGGATCACAGACGACAAGATGGTTGAATGGCATTACTGATTCAATGGACATGAGTTTGAGCAAGCTCTGGGAGATGGTAAAGGACAGGGAAGCCTGGCGTGCTGCAGTCCATGGGGTCTCAAAGAATCGGACACAACTGAGAGACTGAATAAGAGATGACTTAAATTTATCACTTTTTAATTGTTTGACTTATACATGTAGTCAGATAATTTAAAAAGATCAGATAATCCCTACACATAATAAAGTAGAACCATAACAAAACAAAGCAAGACCATATTTGTTGGAAGTAACAAACTCCCTCCCTGTGCAAGAATGCCTTTCTCAGCAGTCTTGACAGGTGTTCATTCAGCCTTTATTTGAGCACCAGTAATGGGGAGATTATTGCTTCACAAGGCAGTAAATTCCATTTTTGAATAGTTGTGATTGTTAGAAATTCTTCCTCCTGTTGAACTGATATCTGCATTATTACTTACTCCCTTATATCTAAGTACTAGCTTTTGACTACTCATGAACTAGATTCCTTTAGTTCATTTAAAATTCTCTAAAGTCACTGTTAATTTGTGATAGTTGAAAGTAACCTTCAGACCAAAAGAACTAATTCATTTCCTTCTTTGTGTGTGACTATAATTGTGTGGGACTCAGGAGATATTAAAGGCTATCCAAGATGTAACAATAAAGCGAGAAGAAACGAAGAAGAAAATAGAGAAGAAAAGAAGGAGTTTCTGCAGAAGGAGCAGGATCTAAAAGCTGAAATTGAGAAGCTTTGTGAGAAGGGCAGAAGGTAAATGATGCTGTTAAGAATAAAAATGCTCTGTGAATGTGTGTGTTTCTATATAAGAGGCTAGTTCTGTTTGTGTTTCTAGTTCCTTTTCTTTCAGTCTTAATTTTTATTTGAAAAACAAGTGCACAAATTAATACCCTCTAGTAATTTTAGCTTTTTCAGCAACCTATGTTAAATTTAATAAAAAATGTCTCCGGAATTCATTAATACATTGAAATGATAATAGTGAATTGCTTGGTCCCAGGTATGATCAAGATTTTGGTATATATCTAGCAC
This sequence comes from Madoqua kirkii, assembly GCA_006408675.1. Lineage (NCBI taxonomy): Eukaryota > Metazoa > Chordata > Mammalia > Artiodactyla > Bovidae > Madoqua > Madoqua kirkii. Next base: position 3,256 of record SJYC01037950.1, read on the forward strand.
CTGTTTTACTTCCTTAACTGATATTTTACAGTTTAGATGATGAGACTAGTTTGATTGTATTTATGTTCAACCCCAAATTTCAAAAGTAGCTTGTAAGCTGTTTGGAAAGCTATTTAATGAATCTGTGTCCTTTTCAGGGTACTGCAGTAGGACTAAGGTGGCATAACATTTGGTCATAGTTTCAAATTTCCAAGTTTCTTCGTGTGACCTATTTGGAAATCAAAAGAGCTGTGAATACTGTGATTTTACTTAAATTCTACTAAAATGCGTTTTTAGTTATCAAGAAAATCTTGGCTTGCTAATGTGTCAGAGAACTAAGTGGAAGGTAGCAGGTTCATTTACCAAATCATTTTTCAAGTATGAAAGATGGTAACTATGAAAGAACATTTTGGAATACCTGGGGAAATTTGAGTTTGGACTACACATTAGGTAATACCGTATCAGTGGTAAATATTTTGGGTGATTATGGTATGTGATTATAGAATGATCTTATTCTTCAGAGATAGTTGCTGAAGTTTTAGGGGTTAAGTGTCATGATATCTATAACTTTCAGATAGTTCAGAGAGAGGGGTAAAGTAAATGTGGCAAAAAGTGGAACAGCCACATCTGTTACCACATCTGATCTGGTGGATCCAGATGAAGGGCATATATTTATTTATTTTTAGGACACATGTCTATTGTACTCATCTATTAACTTTTATGTTGGTTTGAAATTTTCAGAGAAAAAGTTGCAGGTTAGATACAGGGAGGAATTAGGCAGTGAGTAAGGAAAAGGACATTGCAGGCAGGGGACCTACAGAGGTTAAGTAGAGAGGAATGAGGCCAGTAGGGAAGTCAGAAGTCAGATCACAAAGGCGTATATACTTTGTTAACGGGTTTGAGATTTTTCCCTGATAGTGAAAGAGACTGAAGAATTTGAATTACTGGATAGGAAATTAAGATAATTTCTGATTGATATTATAGAAAAGTTTACTTAATTCAAATCTGCTAAGTGCTTTGTACTATTTGAAGGTAGTCACTGTTTTATAAATATAACTATAAGTTTTTAAGAAAGACAGCATCAATCAACAAAAAAATAAAGGATCAAATATTCAGTTTAGTCATAAATTTGATTTCTTTTCTCCTTGACACCTGGGTGCCTTACAGTGATGTCTTGCTTTTGAGGGGACCCTTTCTAGTTCCCAGCTTCAGGATCGTTGCTGGTATATTAGAAAGGGGAGGCTGCCAAGCTAGGTGTTTTCTAGGGCCAAACTTCTTTTCAAGCTCTCTGCCTTGAATAGTGACTCATCAAGAATAACAGCAAATAGGGCTTTTCTTGAATAAATATGGTGAGCTTACACTTTAAAAGACAATGTCAGTTGATTCAGAGGTAGCTTGGGACAAGTAGCAGAAAAATTACAGTATCAAGCAAGATCCTTCTTTTTTTTTTAATGCTTTGAGCTTGCATGACAAGCTTGTGATAGGTAAATTGCAGATTGGGGGAGTTAATGTTGGAAGCCTTACTTTGGATGTGATACAAGAGTTTATGCTATATTGAATTGAGAGTGTGCGTGAGGATTCCTTTTGGAAATTTCTCACCAAATGCTAGTTTGTTTAACTGATAGGCTTTGAAGTTCTAATAGCCTGTCTGGCCATCAGTAAGTTCAGTGAGTATTTCTTAGGTGCAAAACAGTGAGCCAGGCTGTTGCAACAGCCTATATTTTGACCATAGCCTTCAGTCCTTCCAGCTTTCTCTCTTATTCCCAGTAAATGTACACTTTGACCACATCAGATCCTCTTGTTTGTTGACCTCATTACATTTTCACCGAAGCGTTTCTTTACCTAGCCCACTGAGACTCAAAGTCCATTACTGGAATTACTTATACCATTGCCATCAATTCTGCGAGACTTGTTCCTTTCCTTTCATTTTTTCATAGTACTCTAGTCCCGGCCCAAGTTAGCCACCTAATGTCTCTATTCTTATAGTTGGGCTGCTGAGTCTGCTGGAGGAAATCCTACCACTGGGCATCTTGAGGCCAGAATGAGTTTGACTTTCAAAAACACTCAGATAGATCTTCAGGACCCCCTCTTTCTGAGGGCTGTCCCTAACTATTACTTCTCTTTCTAAACTTTCCATCTCCACTGTTTCTCTCATTAGTTTTTAGCATGTGAGCTTACCTTTTATTTCACTGGAAAAACAGGGGCCACCGAGTAAAACTTCCTTCCGTTTCCTGTTAGTAGACGTATCCATGCTTTCTTCCTGTTCTAGTATCTGAGTCTGAACTTTCTACTTGTGTGTGAATCCTGTTGCCTCATCTCTCCCAGTTTTCCATAAGTGGCACCATACCTTCTTCCAAAGCCTCAGTGGAAGAAATGAGTCATTCCACATTCCTCTCTCTCAGGCCCTCTCCACCACATGTGCTTTACCATGTCCTGTAGATTCTGAGCATTAGGGATCCCTCTCCATTCACTCTGCCACTCTTACTTCAGGTTTCTATCCCTTCTTCTAGGTCTGATGCAGGCTACTGAACTTTTTTTTGCCTCTGTTCTCATCTGTCTAGTACACTGCTTCCATAAAAATCTTTCTAAGGTGTGGATCTGAAAATGTCATTTCCCTGCTTAAAATCCTTCATAGTTCCTAGGGTAAAGTTTAAACTCTGTATTTAGTGTAAGAAGCCCTTAATTATCTCGTTCCTATTTATGTCCCTAGCTTATCTTTTGGTGGTGTTGGCTTAGTTGCTCAATCTTGTCTCTTTTGTGACCCCATGGACTATAGCCTGCCAGGTTTCTTTGTCCGTGGTGGCTGGGCCTATTGATCTTGGCTCCTGGCAGCCCACTTGGCCTTTGATTGCCACCTTTGAGATGCCTTTCCCAGGCCCGTCCCCAGCCTGGAGCCATGGACTCCGGAGGGCGGGTGATGGACAAGAGAGCAGCAGTGCCAGCCATCTGCCCATCCTCAGCCCTGCCCTGGGCTCAGCTGGGTGCAGGGATCCTGGGAGGCAGACACTCAGCCCAGGCCCATTTTAGCGATGAGGGAAGTGCATGCGGAAGGTTATGGGTGGGTGGGGCTGAGGTTTGAATCCAGTCCATGTAGTCAAAGCTATGGTTGTTCCAGTAGTTAGGTACTGGGAAGTAGTAGGAGGATGTGAGAGTTGGACCACAAATACGGCTGAGCATTGAAGAACTGATGCTTTCAAACTGTGGTCCTGGAGAAGACTCTTGCGAGTCCCTTGGACAGAAAAGAAGTCAAACCAGTCAATCCTAAAGGGAAATCAACTCTGGATATTTATTAGAAGGACCAACGCTGAAGATGAAACTCCAATACTTTAGCCATCTGATGCAAAAAGCCAACCCATTGGAAAAGCCCCTGATGCTGGGAAAAATTGAAGGCATGAGAAGAAGGGGACGACAGAGGATGAGATGGCTGGATGACATCACCAACTCCATGGACATGAGTTAGAGCAAGGTCTGGGAGGTGGTGAAGGACAGGGGAGCCTGGAGTGCTGCAGGCCACGGGGTCACAAAGGGTTGGATACGACTGAGCAACTGAACAACAAAATAATCAAACCCAGAGCCTGAAAGCATAGAAGTTACCCTCCCCCACCCCCACCCCATCTTACTGCTGAACTGCTGGCTTCTCTCAGCTCCTGGACACACAGTCCTTGTTCCTGCCCCTCTGTGTCCCTGCTGAGCAGCCACTGAGGGGAACAGTATCTCCAAGAGCACTGGCACCTGCACACCTTCCCCAGGGTGTCAGAGATGCCCTCGGGGCATAGGCGCCCCTGGGGTAAGTCTCCTGGTTCCCAGTTCAGTTCCGTTCAGTTGCTTAGTTGTGTCCGACTGTTTGTGACCCCATGGACCCTCACATTCCAGGCCTCAGGGGAGTCCCTGTGGTGGCTGCCGAGTGTGAGTTCTTGGCCTTCCGCAGGAAAGAATTCAAGAGCAAGCCTGAGTAAAGTGAAAGGACGTTTATTCAGAGAGATACACACTCCACAGTCTGTCCATCTCAGGAGGCGAAAGGCCCCAGTGTTTTCATAGGGCTGAGTGATTTCAGAGGCAGTTGAGTGGGAGGAGTATTCCAGCTGTTTTGGGAAAGGGGCAGAGGTTTCAGGAACCGGGCCACCACTCACTTTCTGATCTCTTATGCTCGGCCTTGGAACTGTCGTGGTGACTGTGGGTGTTGTTTAGCATGCTGATGTGTTAGCAGTGAGCATATCCTGGAAAAGGTCAGTTTTCATTCCAATCCCAAAGAAGGGCAATGCCAAAGAATGTTCAGACTGCTGCACATTTGCGCTCATTTCACACGTTAGCAAGGTAATGCTCAAAATCCTTTAAGCTAGGCCTCAAAAGTCTGTGAACTGAAAATGTTCAGATATCCAAGCTACATTTAGAAAAGGCAGAGGATCCAGAGATCAAATGGCCAACATCTGTTAGATCATAGAAAAAGCAAAAAATTCCAGAAAGACATCTATTTCTGCTTTATTGACTACACCAAAGCTTTTGTGTGGATCACAACAAACCGTGGAAAATTCTTCAAGAGATGGGAACACCAGACCACCTTCCCTGCCTCCTGCAAAACCTGTAGTCAGGTCAAGAAGCAACAGTTAGAACCGGATGTGGAACAATGGGCTTGTTCCAAATTGGGAAAGGAGTCCGTCAAGGCTGTATATTGTCACCTTGCTTGTTTAACTTCCATGCAGAGTACACCATCTAAGTGATGATGCTGTAAATGTGACAAGGGAGCTCTTGGCACATGGAGGTGGCCTGATCTTGCTTCTTCTTTTCCAGCTCCTCATCCCTGCACCCTAGCCTCTCCCCTGAGCTGGTGGAAGAAGGGTGACGGCCTAGATTCCCTTCTGAGGGCTTTCTATTTCTCTCCTGCGGGCAATTTCCCTTTCCCTTTCTACCTCTAATGGAATGGGCGAGGATCATTTCTCTGAACCAAGCAGCTGGTCTTCTCTGATGCCCTCCTTTGCTGCCCTGGGAAACTGGGGGCTGTCCTGTTAGACTGTCTTAGCGGATTGCTAGCTAATAATTGTTCTTGAACTTCAGGTATGTCACTCGACCTGCATTTCCTGCTGAGGGAGGCACTGACATGCCTTGACATCAGTTGACTTATCTGTCAACAAAGCCACTTCTACCTGCTCCCCCACCCCCCTCCTTCCCGGCCACCTCTGCCTCCACCCTCCCCCAGAACCCAACCCCAGCCTCTGTGCTGGGAGCATGAGCTGCTTTGGAGAGAACTACAAAAAAAAAAAAGGGGGCTTTGAGAAAAGAATCAGGTCAGCACATTTGTGAAGGTGAGTCATCCTTCCAGTGGCCATGGAGATTCACAGAGATCGCCTTGACTTTGGGGTTTGACGTCTAAGCCCCCCGTCCTCAGGGCAGCCATCTGTAGAGGCGGCGTAGCCCACCCGTCTTCAGGTTTTCTGCTGCGGATCATCCGAGAGGAGTCTGTGTGCCTGCCTCCCGCCCCCTAGTCCATACCTCCAGTCACAGGCCTAGCCTGGAGAACCACCCCACCCATCCTTGGTTCTTCCAGAAGGATGGTCTGACTTCCCACCTCTTCCCCAGAAGGTCCGTGAATCCAATACCCCCTTCTTAAGTGCATCTTCTGTTCACCCATTCTCTGCACAGTAGAAGACCCCATGCCATGCCATCCCGGGTCAAGTCCCAGCAATGCAACACCATAATAACGAGTTTGATGATCACTTCGGCTCTGAGAGCCTCAATGCTTCATCTGTCAAACGGAGGCAATGCCTTCCAGTGGGTGATCGAGGGGTGGTCGCCTGAGGGATTGGAGTGGAGGCATTGGTCAACAAGGCAAAGCCGGGTGTTACAGTGGGTAGGGGGCTCCAACTCCTTGAAGACATTGTAGCAAACAGGACCTGTCATCTCGCTGCCTGTCCTCAGGAAGGTGTGGGGACCAGTCGGGCAGGTCTTCAGGGAGGTGACCATGTTTGCTTTGGATCATGGGGCTGGTCTGCACACTTGCTGGCACCACACCCCATGTGTCAGCCTCCAGGAAGCAAGCTTTTCCACTGTGTTTCCTACTGTTTTTCTACCAAGTTGTGTTAGGCTGGGCCAGCGCCCAGGGCAGACACCCCTGGGAACCTGCCCTGTGGGAAAAACCACCCCCTCCCCCAAGTACGTGCCAGCTCAGGGCTAACTCTGCACTGGGCACTCACCCATCCCAGCACTGTGTCCATGTCCTCCATGTGCTAATATTTGCTTTCACATTTCCCCAGGGGCCTGAGTTCTCTCAGCAAATATCTACCAAGTGCCTGCTCCCTGCAAAGTTCAGAGACATGTCAGCAAGCAAAGCATCTCAACATCCATGCCCAGGTGAGCCTTCCATCCTAGGTGGGGAGGCAGACCACAGAGAAAACAGGAGACACGCATTACAGAAAGTGCTAGAAGGGGCAAGCATGGCCTCACTGAGCAGAGACTAGACGATTAGACAACAGGCCATGGGCATTGTTATCCCCATTTCACAGATGAGGAGACCAAGGTACAGAAGGACTTGGTCAAGGTCGCACAGTTTGTCCTTGAACCCAAGTACTCTGACTTCGGTACATTTACAGTTTGTTCTCTAAATGAAGGATCAGGAGCTTTTCCCTAAAAAGGCCTGGGGAGTAAAAGTTTTAGGCTCTGCAGGCCACATTTGACTCTGACACAAATTCTTTGTTTTTTTTACAACCCTCAAAAAATGTGAAAACTATTCCTGCCTCTCGGGCAGCGCACAAACAGGTGCATAGTGTGGCTTTTTGACCCTTGCTCTAAGCCATTAGCCTTTCCAACATTCCTAATGCAGTTAAAATTTCTCAGAACCCCGCATGACCCGAGTGAATGGTATTCGTCCCATTTTATGGACCAGGAAAGTGAGGCTCAGGAAAGTGAAGTAACCTGGCTATGATTATGGAGGGGCAGAATTCCAGCCCCGGTCTGGCTGGGTCGGCAAGATCCAGGCACTTTCTCCATTCTGCTTGATGTCTTACTTTCGACACTGATTTTTAAATCCCTGTTTTAAAATGCAACATTCAAATAAGAGGTTAGGATTAACATATACACCCTACTGTGTATTAGATAGATAAGCAACCAGAACCTACTGTGTAGCACAGGGAATTCAGTATTTTGTAATAGTTTATAAGGGAAGAGAATCTGAAGAATATATATGTGTGTGGAACTGAATTGCTCTGCTGTACACCTGTAATTAACATGATATTATAAATCAGCTATACTTCAATAAAAATAAATAAAATACAACCTTTGATGATTCCTCAAAAAATTAAACATAGAATTGACATATGACCCAGAAACTCTACTCCTGGGTATATATTCAAAAAAATTGAAAGCAGGAGCTCAAACAGATATTTGCACACCCTGTGTTCATAGCCGCGTGACTCACAGTTGCCAAGAGCAGAGGCCCCTCAAGTGTCCATGGATGGACGACTGGCATGCAGTCCAAGGAGAGTGTGGCTCATTCAAGGTAATGGTATTCAGCCTTAAGAGGAAGGATATTCTGACAGCTGCTGCAACATGGATGAACCCTGAGGTCACTGCTCAGCAACAGAAGCCAGCCATGAACGAGCAAATACGATTCCTTTTACACGAGGTCCCTAGAGGAGCCAAGCTCAAGCTACAGCAAGCTGGAAGGTGGGGCCAGGGCCTGGGAGAGGGGATGGAGTGCGGATGAGAGGGAGCAGTTCATGGGGGCAGGGTTTCGGGTTGGGAAGGTAAACACGTTTTGCAGATGGAGCCGTGGCGATGGTTGGACCGCAGTGTGAACAGACTTCATGTTACTGACCCATACAATTAAAAATGGTCAAAATGGTACATTCATGTTTCGTGTATTTTTATCACAGTTAAACAAATAAAGCATTCACAAGAGGAATAACACACCAGATTGATCTCCACCCACCCCTGAGTGAACGCCCATCCACGTGACACCAACTTGGCTTGGGGACAGAGAGACCGCAGGATCAGGGACGCACATGGGAGGCAGGTGGGGAAGATGGAGGCCCAGGGAGGCTCCCTCCAGGCAACGGATGCCCCAGTGCCAGGTGTTGGGCAAGGAGTGGCCAGATAGGTCCACGGTGTGACTTGGCAGCCCCCAAGGCCCTACCCAGGGCTTCCAGTTCCAAGTTCTAAGCTCTTTCCATCAACCTGACCCGACAGCCACAGTCCCTTGTACTGGGAATCAGAGCAGCGTGGGGCCCACATTCTGAAAACTGCCCCCTTCCCACTGGTCTTCCCAGGAGGACCCGCCTGAGCCCAGCTGATGGTGCCAGCCTGTTTCCTTTGTTGTTGGAGAGAAGCACCGTTGTCACAGGCCAGGGAGGAGCCCCAGAGCAGGCCCTGCAGGAGGCGAGTCACGCTCACAAACTGACCCTGAATGCACAGCAGGGCACAGGAGGCCACTGCTTGCGGGAAATCTACATTTAATGGATAAGCAGTCACTGTGTACTGAGCTCCGATTCTGTGCCATGCATTGAGCCTGAGTATTTTGTGCATTTTGTTTAATTCCTACAGTCACCCAAGGAGGAAAGAACCATCATTCCCACTTTACAGATGAAAAAAACTGAGGTTTCCAAAGGCCTGGGGCCTGCCCAGCATCGATTGGTCAGTTGGGAAGCTCTCTCCATGACCCCTCTCAGTCTCTAGCACATTGGTTTGACCTCTGACCTTTGAGGGTGCAAAGGGCAAGCTCAAGTTCAGAACTTTGGTAGAAAATAATTTCTTTTATTATATAGAAATGTCCAAAAAAACTGAGGTTTCCAAAGGCCTGGGGCCTGCCCAGCATCGATTGGTCAGTTGGGAAGCTCTCTCCATGACCCCTCTCAGTCTCTAGCACATTGGTTTGACCTCTGACCTTTGAGGGTGCAAAGGGCAAGCTCAAGTTCAGAACTTTGGTAGAAAATAATTTCTTTTATTATATAGAAATGTCCAAACTTTATCATCCACCAAAATCATTTGATGTGTATCTCTGATTTTTTATTGCCTTGAGAATATCCTATTCACTGCATTTTGAAAACAATGTGAGAAAGGGGACAATAAAACCAACAGAAATAGAATTTACATTTTCCATTTCCTTTTTCAGCTTCTTAAAACACAACATGCTTTAAATTAATGTCAAAAATCATTCAAGATTTAATTAAGAATTATTTATCTTGGAGAAGGAAATGGCAATCCACTCCAGTATTCTTGCCTGGAGAATCCTGTAGACAGAGGAGGCTGGCAGGCTACAGTCTATGGGGTCACAAGAGTTGGACATGACTTAGGATCTCTCTCACCCCAGAGATCCTGCCACATGTACCACAAAAACCAAACATCCCCCATGACCTTGGCCCCACTGTTCCAATCACTCCCAGGTGGGAATTCAGGCACATGTCCACAG
>SJYC01037952.1:0-11889 GCA_006408675.1 Madoqua kirkii
AGAAGTTAAATAAGCAGGGTGACAATATACAGCCTTGACGTACTCCTTTTCCTATTTGAAACCAGTCTGTTGTTCCATGTCCAGTTTTAACTGTTGCTTCCTGATCTGCATACAGATTTCTCAAGATGCAGGTTAGGTAGTCTGGTATTCCCATCTCTTGAAGAACTTTCCACAGTTTATTGTGATCCACACAGTCAAAGGCTTCGTAATAGTCAAGAAAGCAGAAATAGATGTTTTTCTGGAACTCTCTTGCTTTTTCCATGATCCAGTGGATGTTGGCAATTTGGTCTCTGGTTCCTCTGCCTTTTCTAAAACCAGCTTGAACATCAGCAAGTTCATGGTTCATGTATTGCTGAAGCCTGGCTTGGAGAATTTTGAGCATTACTTTACTAGCATGTGAGATGAGTGCAATTGTGCGGTAGTTTGAGCATTCTTTGGCATTGCCTTTCTTTGGAATTGGAATGAAAACGGACCTTTTCCAGTCCTGTGGCCACTGCTGAGTTTTCCAAATTTGCTGGCATATTGACTGCAGCACTTTCACAGCCTCCTCTTTTAGGGTTTGAAACAGCTCCACTGGAATTCCATCACCTCCACTAGCTTTGTTCGTAGTGATGCTTTCTAAGGCCCACTTGACTTCACATTCCAAGATGTCTGGCTTTAGATTAGTGATCACATCATCATGATTATCTGGGTCATGAAGATCTTTTTTTGTACAGTTCTTCAGTGTATTCTTGTCACTTCTTCTAATATCTTCTGCTTCTGTTAGGTCCATACCATTTCTGTCCTTTATCGAGCCCATCTTTGCATGAAATGTTCCCTTGGTAACTCTAATTTTCTTGAAGAGATCTCTGGTCTTTCCCATTCTGTTTTTTTCCTCTATTTCTTTGCATTGATTGCTGAAGAAGACTTTCTTATCTCTTCTTGCTATTCTTTGGAACTCTGCATTCAGATGCTTATATCTTTCCTTTTCTCCTTTGCTTTTTGCCTCTCTTCTTTTCACAGCTATTTGTAAGGCCTCCCCAGACAGCCATTTTGCTTTTTTGCATTTCTTTTCCTTGGGGATGGTCTTGATCCCTGTCTCCTGTACAGTGTTACAAACCTCATTCCATAGTTCATCAGACACTCTATCTATCAGATCTAGACCCTTAAATCTATTTCTCACTTCCACTGTATAATCATAGGAGATTTGATTTAGGTCATACCTGAATGGTCTAGCGGTTTTCCCTACTTTCTTCAAGTCTGAATTTGGTAATAAGGAGCTCATGATGGTCTTGTTTTCGTTGACTGTATACAGCTTCTCCATCTTTGGCTGCATAGAATATAATCTGATTTCGGTGTTGACCATCTGGTGATGTCCATGTGTAGAGTCTTTTCTTGTGTTGTTGGAAGAGGGTGTTTGCTATGACCAGTGCATTTTCTTGACAAAACTCTATTAGTCTTTGCCTGCTTCATTCCACATTCCAAGGTCAAATTTGCCTGTTACTCTAGGTGTTTCTTGACTTCCTACTTTAGCATTCCAGTCCCCTATAATGAAAAGGACATTTTCTTTAACGCAAGAAACATAATTATTTTTGCCTCCAGGGAGAGGAACTTGATGACCAAGAAATAGAACTCATTTCCTGATAAAAAATAAAAATTTTCAAGATGAATACGAATTGAGGAGTGTGAAAAAATGGGTATAAACAACTCTTTTGAGAACTTTTGTTTCATAGGACAAAGAAATGAGGTAATTGTTGGAGGGAGAAAAGGAATCAAAGAGTATTTTTAGGATGGAGTATAATATGAAGCAGTGGAGAAACACTTATGATGAAGAGAGAAGGGACAATGTATTGCATGGATGGGAGGGATGGTATCTAGTAGCCAAGTAGAAAGCGACCTTTGTTATTAACAGAATACCTGCTCCCTGGGAACCAGGGGCAAAAAGGAGTCCATGGGCTCACAAGCGATGAGAGTAATAGTTTAGTATGTGGAAGCAACAGAGTTCCTTTTTTATGATTTTTACTGTCTCGGTGTGATCATCAGCTACAACTGAGAGAGCATGAAAGATATACAGAAGGTCAAAACAGTGAGATAATTAGCCAGATTTCTGGGAGAGCCCAGAATCCCTGATTGGCTATCCATCACTTCTCACAGTGTGAAGAATCCCAGATTCACAGTTTTGCTCGCTCACTGTTTCACCTTGTCCGGCTTTGACGATTCAACAATTCCCATCTAGATATGGCTCTCTTAATCCAGAGGTGTTTTACATCTCTGTGCCCTTGCTTACATGTTTTCCTCTACTTTCAATATGACTTTCAAAAACCTGTGTACAGTTACAATAGCATCTAAAAGAATGAAATACCTAACGAATGAATTTTACCAATGAGGTGACTAGCTTGTACAATGGAAGATACAGAATATTGCTGAAAAAATTAAAGAGGACTTAAATAACTGAAAAAACATTCCATGTTCATGGATTGGAAGACTTAATATTGTTAAGATGACATTACCCAAAGCAATCTAGAAATTCAGTGCAATCCCTATCAAAGTCTAACAGGCTTTTTTCTCCCAAAGTGGAAAATCTGCTCCTCAAATTCATATGGAATTGCAAGGGGTACCAAACAGACGAAACAGTCTTCAGAAAAAAGAGCCAATTTTGAAGATATTCACTTCCTTATGTTAAAACTTACTGCAAAACTAGAGTAATTATAAATGTCATAATGGCATAACGATAAACATATAGACCAATGGAATAGAATTGAGTCAGAAATGAAAAGATGCTCAACATCAATAACTTTTAAAGTAATAGAAATCAAAACTACAGTGAGGTACCACTTTACAACAGTCACAATGGCCGTGATTAAGAAGTCTACAAGTAACAAATGCTGGAGAGAGTGTGGAGAAAAGAGAATCCTATTACACTGTTCATGGGAATGTAAATTAGTGTAGCCACTGTGGAAAACAGGATGGAGGTTCCTCAAAAAACTAAAAATAAAGTTGCCATATGATCCGGGACTCCCACTCTTGGGCATATACCCAGACAAAACTAATATGATGCAAAAAGATACATGCACCCCTATATTCATAGCAGTGCTATGTCCAACGAACAGGCGGAAATTGTTTAGTTTCTAAGTTGTGTCTGACTGTTTTTGCAACCCCATGGACTGTAGCCTGCCAGGCTCCTCTGTCCATGGGGTTTCCAAGCAAGAGTGATGAGAGGATCTTACCGATCCATGGATTGACCTGTGTCTCCTACACTGGCAGGCAGGTTCTTTGCCGCTGAGCCACCATGGAAGCCCAGTGTGGAATGTTACTCATCCATAAAAAAGGGTGAAATAATGCCATTTGCAAAAACATTGCTGGACCTAAGAATTGTCACACTAAGTAAGTCAGAAAGAGAAAAATACCATATCACTTACATGTAGAATCTAAAATATGACACAAATCAATATATCTACAAAAAAAAAAAAAAGACTCCCTGATATAGAGAAAAGAGTTGTGGTTGCCAAGGGGGAAGTAGAGGAGGAAAGGATTGGAATTTGAGGTTTAGCAGAGGCAACTGTGTGCCACACAGTTCCCCGACTCCTCAGACTTGATTTTTTTTTAATCTGTACTTTGGAGTATATTCAACAGACTAAGTTCTCGATCCCAACCGGCTTTAGCCTTTATTTCTTCATAGGTTAGTGTCCTCCTTTTAGCCTATGAGCTTCTTCCAAGGTAGTGATAATACCCTAAGTACTCAAACTTGTTTATTGAATGAATTGATTTTTTTTCTCTATTTCAAATCACACATAAAATTATGTATTATGCCTGTTTTATATAACAAATGCTCGGGTTTCACTTTTCTTTTTCTTTCATTTTTATCTCTTTTGGTTATCAGATTTAGAAACTTGTCTGGTTTCTACCTGTAAATAGCCCACAACAGCTATTGTTGTTTGACCTGCCACAGTGTCTTTCCTTCTTTGATTTTCACCACCCTGCTGTGAAAAGAGCCATCTGAAGGAAAACAGGAATTGCCTCTAACGTGAAAAGCAATTTATACGAATCTGAACGCCTGCCAGGGACAACGGGACAAAAAGGCAGAGATGGTGGGAGAGAGCCAGGCAGCCTACAAGGGCATGTTTGGTAACAGGGGAGCCTTTTCCAAGGGTTTGGACATGCACATCAGTACACAGAGCGGGGGGAGAATTGGAGTGAAGTGTCAAAGCTTTTCAGCCTCTCCAGAGATCAAGGATGTGGAGACCAACCAGTTTGGCAGTCTGGCAAACTGCCAACTGCACAACATCCGTCAGCCAGTAGAAACACAAAAGGCTTTCATTTTCCTCCCTCTCTGGGCACTCTGATTAAAAGTAACAGCTGCTGCCCTTTCTCCACGAGACTTTATCATGATAATTCCCTACTGCCGGGGGCTTGCTGTGAAACTTCCACCTCATTTCTCAAAATGTGCTCCGGCGATTACCTAAAGATTTGAGAAGCACGGATTGCAAACTGCTACCTACACAAACTGTCTCCAAATAAGCACACCCACTAGTGCCTGTTGTTCAGAAAGATTCCGTGACCCCAGCTCTTCTCCGATGCTTTTCCGACCCCATGAAGGCATAACATTCTGGGATCCTTTCTATTCTGAAAACAGGCAAATAGCCAAAACTCTGTGGTTCAGTTGCACAGAGCTGGCATTGTGTAGACCATAAGCCTTACATACAGCAGGTTTGTTTGGTTTTTTTCCTTTTTTGTAATTGCTCTACTGTATTCAGCAAATCCAAAATCTCTCAAAGCATGTTTCCTCAAGAAACCCCATGGAACAAGGTTCCTGTGATCAAAAAGAATTTGGGAAATCCTGTATGCCCTAGTCCCCTCTTATAGCTTTACCATGTGTGTTAGAAGCTGTGAGATATATGTAGAAAAGAAATTTCTCTAACTTTCAAGCTTAACTACTTATCAGGGCTTTCCTGACAGCTCAGTTGGTAAAGAATCTGCCTGCAATGCAGGAGACTCTGGTTGGATTCCTGGGTTGGGTCCCCTGGAGAAGGGAAAGACTACCCACTCCAGCATTCTGGCCTGGAGAATTCCATGGTCTGTGTAGTCCATAGAGTTGCAAAGAGTCGACACAATTGAGCGACTTTCACTTCACTCATCAGCCCTTGCAGTTTAATCCAAACTGCTCTTAACAACTTAAGGTTTATTTCAGAGGAATTTGTTCTATATGTAGCTCTAGATTTGATGTGTTTGTGGGAGGAGGTGAGTTCAGGACCCTATTACTGTAAGTCGTCATCTTGAACTAGAACCTTAACATCTTTCATTATTTCTGTAAAAAAGTACAGAAATAATGGACATGAATATTAAATGTCCATTTATTGAAAGGACATCAGCCTTATGGGCTGCTCTTTCTTTTAGCAATTAAGCAAGGGCATAAGTACAATGTGAGGTGAATTTGAAGATGACTGGTTGAATGAATTGACTTGGCTAGAAACTTGCTTTTATATAAGAACTTTATGCTAATCAATGAGCCAGTGTTACTTAGATTCCTCTCTCCCTCCCCTCTTCCCTTCCTCCTTCTCTCTCTTTCTCTCCCTGGAGCCACTTATGTTTCCACATCAGAGATTCCACCCCTATCTAAATCTTCCTCGGATTTTGCAGTGGCCGTAACCTGTTCTCCGAGCTCCAGCTGACTTGGCCAAGTATAGTCACCAGGCATGAGATGGGTTGCGGGGAGTCATCAGTTGTCGGCAACCTCTGACTTACGTGGCCTGACTCCAAAGGTGAGAGACTTGAGCGTAACTCCCAGCTAGTAGTCGACAGAAGGGCTCAAACTCATGGAGTGGCACTGAGTCAAGTTCATGACAAAGGACTAAACTAGAGTGAGAGTTGATCAGCTCTGCTGAGGTCCTAGAGCTGCTTTGAGTCCAGAAGCAGGTTCACTGAGGGAGGACCAGCCATGTCTCTTATTTGAGATTAATTTTTCTTACTATAATCCCTTTGAATTTAAATAGCTTAAGTGGGTCTCTGTTTCTTGCAATCAAATAATTCTAAATTTAAATAACTTCTCTAAAAGTGTTATCTGAATTTTGTAGGACATATGCAGCAAAATAAAACATGGTCATGACCTTCAATAAATTCCTAATAGAGTTGTAGAAATAAGAAACAAATATTAGAAAGATGACTTTATAAAGCTGTAGAGTATGGTATAAAGAGATTACATGAGTTCTTGAGATTTGAGGCTCAGGATTTTGACAGGAAAGAGACAAAACATTCAAAAGATTAATTCATAGATGTTTAGTAATAAACTGAAAAGGTAAAGAATGTTTGAAACCTTTGGGTAATGACTATGATCATTATATGGATTGTGGTGATAGTTACACAGTGTACATTGTCACAAATTAGTAAATTGTACAGAAACATGGACGGACCTAGAGATGGTCATACTGAGTAAAGTCAGACAATATGATACTGCTTATAAGCGGCATCTAAAAAGAAATACAAATGAATTTACTTACAAGACAGACTCACAGACTTAGAGAAGGAAGTTGTGGTTACTGGGGGTAGGGGGAGGGGAAGGATACGGAGAAGGGATAGTTAGGGGTTGGGATGGACATATATACAGTGCTATATTTAAAATGGATTACCAACAGGGACCTACTGTTAGAACTCTACTCAATGTTATGTGGCAGTCTGGATGGGAGGGAAGTTTGCAGAAGAATGGATACATACATAGGTATGGCTAAGTCCCTTCACTGTTCACCTGAATCAATCACAACAGTGTTTGTTAATCGGCTGTACCCCAATACAAAATAAAAAGTTTAAATAATAACAATAAAATAATGGGTTTCCCAGGTAGCTCAAATGGTAGATAATCTGCAATACTGAAGACGTGGGTTCAATCCCTGACTCAGGAAGATCCCCTGGAGAAGGGCGTGGCAACTCACTCCAGTATTCTTGCCTGGAGAATCCCATGGACAGAGGAGCCTGGTGGGCTACAGTCCAATGGTTATCCATTTTGTTTTTAAACAAAGACTTAATGTATAGCACAGGGAACTCTGTTCAATATTATGTAACAACTTAAATGGGAGAAGAATTTTAAAAAGAGTAGATACATGTATATGTATCAGTAAATCACTTTGCTGTACACCTGAAACTATCACAACATTGCTAATCAACTGCACTCCAATACAGAATTAAAAGTTAAAATAAGTAAATACAGTGGCGAAAAAATTCAATACATTACACACTTTAAATATATCCAGTTTATTGAACGTACTATGGCTCCATAAAGCAAAAAAAGAAAAAAGAATTTTAATGAAAGAACTATTTGCACAAGTAAAAGCAGGATCAAAGGTAAAACACTCTTGGGCAAACAGCCCTGAGCTGCAATTACAGCCCCAGGGCTAAGGAATCAAGGGAAAGAGACTTTTCATGGCTGCAGTCATAAACTTGAGGCCAGCAGTCTACAAACTATTAATATTGTTACCATCCAAGGAGGTAAGTATATTAATAGAAGCTTCCCAGGTGACACTAGTGGTTAGTGTGTCTGCCTCCAATGCAGGAGACCCGGGTTAGATCCCTGGGTCAGGAAGATCCCCTGGAGAAGGAAATGGCAATCCACTCCAGTATTCTTGCCCGAGAATCCCATGGACAGAGAAACCTAGTATGTTACAGTCCACGAGGTCGAAAAGAGTCGGACACGACTGAGTGACTTCACCTCACCTCAGTGCAGGAGACGTTGGATCCCTGGAGGAGGTATGACAACCACTCCAGTATTCTTGCCTGGAGATCCCCACAGACAAAGGAGCCTGGTTGGCGGGTTACAGCCCATAGAGTCTTAAAGAGTCAGATCTGACTACAGCGACTTAGCGCGTGTGCGCATACACACACACACATGCACGCATAACAATCTAACAGACCATTGTTACATTTGTCAAATCAAATAATATAAAACCCAGGGTTTATATTCCGTATATCTTTGGGGCTTTTTAATTTCGCTTTTTTAGTAATTCTTTTTTTTTTTTTTTAAGTTGTTGACCAGTTGTAGGTGGTGATTTTTTTTAAAGATCATTCACCACTGATAAGTTTGAGAAATACTGATCTGGAAGAATCCAACTTCTGAAAACAAACTTCAGCTTTCCCTCGCTTCAGGAGAGAGCTAGGGAACATGCATTCAGCTGTCTCTCTTTTCTCCCACACTCTGATCTGTTTCTCCCTTGGACCAAAGCCAGTTAGAAGCCAGAGGGCAGAAAGGTCCACATAATAAAGGGAGCAGCCAGCCAGGTCACAGAGCAGGCCAGAGAAGGGCAGAAAATGGGTCTGCAGCAGCAAACAGAAAAATTAGCTGTGCTGTGGGCCGCGACACTCATTCGCCATGTGATCTTGGGAGAGTGACTCCATCTCAGTGATCTTCAGTACCCACGCCCCACCGTGTCATAAAATGGAGATTCTTCGATGGCACCCCACTCCAGTACTCTTGCCTGGAAAATCCCATGGATAGAGGAGCCTGGTACGCTGCAGTCCATGGGGTCGCAGAGTCGGACATGACTGAGCGACTTCCCTTTCACTTTTCACTTTCATGCATTGGAGAAGGAAATGGCAGCCCACTCCAGTGTTCTTGCCTGGAGAATCCCAGGGACAGGGAGCCTGCTGGACTGCCGTCTATGGGGTCGCACAGAGTCGGACAGGGCTGAAGCGACTTAGTAGTAGTAGCAGTAAACCACCAACCACTTGCTCCACCACTCTTCATTCACTTGCTTAATCCAGAGACTGAGTAGCCCTTTAGATGCCCCCGAGTCAGTCCTGAGCCTTTCACCCCCATGATGACAGTCACACGTGGCCCCTCCTTTCCTTTCTGCCTGGCCTGAGCTGAGCTCTTTCGCCTTTGTCCATTATACTGCTCGGCTCAGCCTTCCTGCCTGAGATCTCATCCAGTCCGCCTGCCAGAATGACACCCGAGGGATCTTTCACAATACAGATTTGGGGGACTTCCCCTGTGGTCCAGTGGCTAAGACTCTAAGCTTCTAATTCAGGGGGGCCGGGGTTTGATCCTTGGTCAGGGAACTAGATTTCACATGCCACAAGTAAAACGCAGTACAGCCAAAAAAACCAGATTTAGCCAACTAATTTCCTAGCTCCAGTAGAGAATTGGAGAGTGAGCATTTAAAACTACTTTAGTGTTTAGAATGCTTAAGTGGTTTTGTTCTGTTTTTATTTTGGTCTTCAGATTATAAAAGTTTTCTTGTGCTTCTAATCAGGCTCCTTTCCTCTCTTTGAAATGCCCTTGTCCCTTCTTTTCCAGCTAACTCCCTATTCATTTTTTAGAACTTGGGGAAATCTCTCTGACTCCCACACTCATCACAGGCAGAGGCTCGTAAGTGCCTTACCCTACACTTTAGTACTTTGCTTATTCCTGCGTTGTAATTCAACTTCTTTTAGAAACTGCTAACCGCTTGAAGGGAGAAGGCAATGGCAACCCACTCCAGTGTTCTTGGAGAAGGAAATGGCAACCCACTCCAGTGTTCTTGCCTGGAGAATCCCAGGGATGGGGGAGCCTGGTGGGCTGCCATCTGTGGGGTCACACAGAGTTGGACAAGACTGAAGCGACTTAGCTGCAGCAGCAGCAACCCCTTAAAGGAAGGAACTACACAGTCTTCATGGTTGTATTTCCTTGCCTAATAGTACCTGAACACAATTAGTACCTTCTCTGTATATTTATTGAATAGGTTGTTGAGTAAATGAAAATTGGAATGGTGAGTTAAGTCTTTATGAAAATGGAATTTGAACTAAGTAGTTTCTAAAGAATGGATAAGATTAAGATGGCCACAGAGGAGGGGAGAGAGTTCTTGGTAGGTTTAACTATTTGAGTCAAGGCAGAAAGATGAGCATAATTAATGAGTAGTTGAATTTGAATGCAGAAGCTAAAGATGGGAGGTTGGTTGAGGTCCAATGGAAGATTGCTATGAATTCCATATTGGAATTTGTTTTTTAAACTGGGAGTGAACTGAGGAGTTGAGGTTGAGTACTCACCTTTTTTAAAAAGATGATGAAATTATACAAAAGATGTGTCACAAAGATTACTCTTCCTGGGGTGTTTACAATGATTTGAAATAAAAGATTAGAAGTAAAAAGTCATTAAGAAAATTTCTTAAAAGAATTCACATGAGGGGGTTAAAAGTCTGGATGTAGATTGCTGGCAGTGGATACAGAAAGGAAACAAATGAGAAGAGATATTATAAATAAAGAAGTTATAAAAATTGGTTAAAATAAGGGTGTTTAAGTACTAGTGCTTCCCTGGTGGCTCAGAGGTTAAAGCGTCTGCCTGGAATGTGGAAGCCCCAGGTTCGATCCCTGGGTCGGGAAGATCCCCTGGAGAAGGAAATGGCAACCCACTCCTGTACTCTTGCCTGGAGAATCCCATGGAGGGAGGAGCCTGGTAGGCGACAGTCCACAGGGTCGCAGAGAGTCGGGCACTACTGAGCGACTTCACTTCACTTCAAGTACTAGCATAAGTGCATGGAATTCAGCGTTTACTGGAGAAGCCAATGGCACCCCACTCCAGTACTCTTGCCTGGAAAATCCCATGGACAGAGGAACCTGGTGGGCTACAATCCATGGGGTCACTTAAGAGTTGGACATGACTTCACTTTCACTTTTCACTTTCATGCATTGCAGAAGGAAATGGCAACCCACTCCAGTGTTCTTGCTTGGAGAATCCCAGGGATGGGGGAGCCTGGGTGGGCTGCCGTCTATGGGGTCGCACAGAGTCGGACACGACTGAAGCGACTTAGGGGCAGCAGCAGCAGCAGTGTTTACTAATTATTTGACAGCCTAAAATTCTGTCATTACTAGTGATAGAAATAAAGAGGATGCAGAATGAGCTGTTTTAATAAGGATTATTGTTATTACTTACATTTTAAAAGTCATGTTGAAAAAATAAATAAATAAAAATGAGAAGTCATGTTATGTATCGGGCAAAGGTTTTACACTCTGGACCCCAAGGCCCTGTTACAATATCTACTGCCACCTTCTGGCAGAGGAGAAGTGATGATAATCTCTTAGTTGCAAACCTGCAAACTCAAGCCACAGTTAGCGTTATGCAGTCACCTAAATGTCAAGCAGCTGGATGATAACAGTTGTTTCTGTTCTTTACTGTCCACTCGAATTGTTGTGTCACTATCAGATCAAGGGCCTCAGGAACTTTGCCACTGGCTGGTCAAGCTTGGTGTCTTATCCCATTTTAATTCCACTGTTGCGAGTGGTTTTAGGATTTCCTTATGTTGGTTTCTTTTTAATCAATTTTTATTGGAGTATGGTTGATTTACAATGTGGTATTTAGGATTTCCTTAGGTTTATCCTGGTGGCTCAGTAGGTAAAGAGTCTGCCTGCAATGCAGGAGACCCGGTTTTAATCTCTGGGCAGGGGGAGATCCCCTGGAGAAGGAAATGGCAACCCACTCCAGTGTTCTTGCCTGGAAAACTCCATGGACAGAGGAGCCTGGCAGGCTACAGTCCATAGTAGGACAGGACTGAGCAGCTAAACCACAGTTACCTCACTTCAAAGATGTGAAACAGCAAAACGTTTCTGGTTGCTTTTATAAGGTTATTATAAGAAAGAACACAGAAAAATATGTTGAAAGGTAAAGATACTCTTATTTGTACCAGGCATCAGATTTGTTCTACAAAATGATATCTCAATTTTTATTTAAATTTTAAAAGATTGTTATTCAATATCATAACATTTTTATTTTTGCCATATGGTACCAATATGCTTTAAAACCTAATGGAAGGATTCTACATTTAAACAAATATTGATATGTTAGTATTGATAATACTGGATCCACACACATATTCTTAAAATACTCATGCCCTTTGATCCAAATCTCTTCATTTTGGAAACTTAAGGAAATAATCACAAAATAGTGAAATACCT
>SJYC01037953.1:0-17070 GCA_006408675.1 Madoqua kirkii
TGGGAAATTTTTATTACTTTTTTGGAAAAATGCAGAAGTGTTACGATTGCAAACTATATAAAATGAAATAAAATTTAAATAATGCATGCATATAAAGACTAGAAAGCAACATACCAAGGGTCATACTTGACTATGACTGTCATTTTATTTTCTTTTTTATATTTTCTTTTTCATTTTATTTTCTATTTTATTTTTTAAAATACACATAAAATTTTGTAAAATTATTATTACATTCAACTATCCTCCATGAATTGGTAAAATGCCAGATGGATGCCTAACATATATTATGTATTCAGTAAGTCTTTCTTTCTACTACCTACCCATTCCTGGGGGTGGCGAGAGATTTTGTATATTGCTTTATATTTTTATTTTACCAAGTTAAGGAATAATCTTTCCATTATTTGATATTTCCAGATGAGACCATGTACTCTGAGTCTGTGCCAGAACATTAGCCATGAACAGGTAAGAATGTAAACAGGTGTGGCTGTTTGAGGCCAGAGTCACGGTGAGGTGCAGTACTTAGCATGTCGTGGTCTAGATCCTTGATCTGCAGTCAGGAGCTGAGCTTTGACCTCATAGGATTAGCAACTTTTGTTAACTGTTTTCCTTAGGAATGATCAGCATAGAGCCGTCTAAGTCACACTCACACGTGGGTTCGATCCCTGGTCAGGGACCCCAGATCCTGCATCCTGAGACACAACTGAGACCCTGTGCCACAACTGCTGAGCCCGGACTCTAGACCCCGAGAGCTGCAGCTATGAAGCCCAGGCGCCTGCAGTCAAGGCTCCACAGGAAGGGAATCCCCCACAGCGGCGAAAAGCCCGTGAGCTGCAACCAAGGCCCAGCACAGCCAAAAGCAAGCAAGTAAAAACGCAACACATCACACCCACAAATAAACTGCTAAGTAAATCTTGAGTTTTTAATTTTTTATTGCAAAACTGGAACATATATTTTAACTCACTGGAATCCCAGTTGTGGGAGGTGATGAATGAACTTAGAAAACTCCAATGCCCCGCGTGAATGAGCTACCTCCAAATGCCCTTTTCCTTTGTCGGGATATATCTAGTAAGGGAGATGATGACTGTAGTAGAAATAGATGATGGTTCCTTCTTTTTCTTTACCAAGCCGTGTGACTTGTGGTATCTTAGTTCCCCCACCAGGAATCGAACCTGTGCCCCATGCAGTGGAAGCACAAAATTTCCTAGCCACTGCACTGCCAAGAAATTCCCATGGTTGCTTCTTCTTGTGCTGAGAATTCTGATTTGTTTAGGATACACACTCCTCTTCCCCTTAAACCATGAATTGTAGGAAAGCTGGCATTAGTTCTAGCCTAAGAGAATGAATCTTGTTTGGCCTAATTTCCTTTTGTGGCTGCCACATTCTTCATGCTAGTGACTGACTGAGGGAGAAGCATATGGTTCCACTCAGGCCAATGAGACATGCTGAGTTTAGTTCAGTCGCTCAGTCATTTCCGACTGTTTGCAACCCCATGGACTGCAGCACGCCAGGCCTCCCTGTCCATCACCAGCTCCCGGAACTTGCTCAAACTCATGTCCATCAAGTCAGTGATGCCATCCAAACATCTCATCCTCTGTTGTCCCCTTCTCCTCCTGCCTTCAATCTTTCCCAGCGTCAGGGTCTTTTCTAATAAGTCAGTTCTTTGCATCAGGTGGCCAAAGTGTTGGAGCTTCAGCTTCAGCATCACTCCTTCCAATGAATATTCAGGGTTTATTTTCTTTAGAATTGACTGGTTTGATCTCCTTGCAGTTCAGTGGACTCTCAAGAGTCTTCTCCAACACCACATTTCAAAAGTATCAACCCTGAGACATGCTCAGAAGTTGACTAAGTGGGATTCCAAAAGATTTCTTAGCTATATTTATAAAACTTTTAGAAGAAAATATGGAGGGAAAGCTTTATGATTTTGGATTTGGCAATGATTCCTTGGATAAAACACCAGTGCAGAAGTAACAAAAGAACAAAAATAGATAACTGACCTACATCAAAATTTAAAATTTCTGTGTATCCTTACATCCAATAGGGTTAGTATCAGAATATAAAAGGAGCTACATACAATTTAACAGCCACCAAAACCACAATTTTAAAATGGGCAAAAAGCATTTTAAAATATGCTCACCATCATTAATTATCAAAGAAATGCAAATCAAAACCACAGCAAGGTACCACCTCACCCTTGTCAGAGTACCTATTATCAAAAAGGCCACAAGAGTGTGTGTGTGTGTGTGTGTGTGTGTGTGTGTGTGTGTGTGTGTGTGTATCTCATATCCTCGTTATCTATTAATCTGTTGATGGACATGTAAATTGCTTCCATATCTTGGCTATTGTAAGTAATGCTGCTACGAACATTGGGGTGCACACATCTTTTTGAGTTAGTATTTTCACTTTTTCAGGTTTATATCCAGGAGGGGGATTGCTGGATCGTATGGTAGTTCTATTTTTAGTTTCTTAACAACAAAAGTTGTTGTTAGTTTCTAAAACAACAAAAAAGATTCACATGTATAAGAGAATAAACTCCTGGTTACCAGTGGAAAGAGGGGAAGGGCAATATTGGGATAGGGGATAAAGAAGTACAAAGTACTAAATATACAATAAATAAGCTACAAGGACATATTGTACAGTCCAGGGAATATAGGCAATATTTTATAATAACTATAATATGGAGTATAACCTGTAAGAACTGTGAATCACTCTGTTGCATACCTGAACTTTTTTTTAGTTTTGAGGGGATATGCTGAGTCTCTGTTACAGTGAGTGGGCTCTTCATTATAGTGAGCAGGCTTCTCTAGTTGTGACAGGTGGGCTCAGTAGCCACTAAGGGCTTAGTTGCCCTGCAGCATGCGGGATCTTAGTTCCCCGACCAGGGATCAAACCCACATCTCCTGAATAGGAAGGCAGATTCTTAACCACTGGGCCACCAGGGAAGTCCTCGCTGAAACTTATATAATAATGTACAGCAACAATACCTCAATTTTAAAAATATTTTTATAAATGTCAATAGGACTTGAACAGACATTTCTCCAAAGACAATACGGCCAACAAGCATTTGAAAAAGGAAAGAGGAGTTACTATTTAAAGCATACAGAGTTTCAGTTTGGCAAGATGAAAAGAGTTCTAGAGATGAATGGTAATGATGTTTGCACAAAATGTGAGTGTATGTAATGCAAAGTGAAAGTGAAGTGTATGTAGTGAAAGTGAAATCGCTCAGTTGTGCCTGACTCTTTGCAACCCCATGGACAGTAGCCTGCACCAAGCTCCTCCGTCCATGGGATTTTCTAGGCAAGAGTACTGGAGTGGGTTGCCATTTCCTTCTCCAGGGAATCTTCCCGACCCAGGGATCGAACCCAGGTCTCCCGCATTGTACACAGATGCTTTACCGTCTGAGCCACCCGGGAAGTCCTAATGCAACTGAACTTATACTTAAAAGTGGTTAAGATGGTGAATTTTATATGTATTTTGCAACAACTTTTAAAAAGAGAGAGAAGACCCAGGGATGAAACAGTTTCTTTTCTAACTCCAGTTGTTTCTGTAGAGTGATGCCCCGAGCTGCTGGAGTTCCAGTAACCATTTTGCAACCGTGAGGACACAGATGCTTTACCGTCTGAGCCACCCGGGAAGTCCTAATGCAACTGAACTTATACTTAAAAGTGGTTAAGATGGTGAATTTTATATGTATTTTGCAACAACTTTTAAAAAGAGAGAGAAGACCCAGGGATGAAACAGTTTCTTTTCTAACTCCAGTTGTTTCTGTAGAGTGATGCCCCGAGCTGCTGGAGTTCCAGTAACCATTTTGCAACCGTGAGGGGACTACCCAACACTCTCAAAGGAGCAGAGCAGAAAGACGGAGCCTAGGGTCTTTGATGACGTGGTGAAGTCCCTGAATTAGGAGCCTTGATACTGCTATTCTTCCAGACTTCTTGTTTTATAAGATACTGCATTATCCTTTTTGTTTAAGTCCTTCTGAGTTGGTATTTTCTGTTATTTGCAACTGAAACATCTTAACAGATACAGTAACACTGTGATCTGTCAGCCAGCACACCATATGCCCCAGGCAGGGATAGGGCTACAATGACGAACTTTGCTTATCTAAGCCTTCATGAAATATTAGAAACTTGTATTACCACAATATCACCTCCTGACCCACTACAGTTTTCAAGATTTCTAGCTGTAAGATGCTAGGATTCCAGATCAATAGTTTCCTGCAACCCCCTACCCACCCATGGCTATTCCCTGAGGAGGTCTGCAAGAAAAAATAGATAACCTCCATTTTTACTTCTGTTATCAGTTCAGTTCACTTCAGTCGCTCAGTTGTGTCCGACTCTTTGCGACCCCATGAATCGCAGCACACCAGGCCTCCCTGTCCATCACCAACTCCCGGAGTTCACTCAAATTCATGTCCATCGAGTCAGTGATGCCATCCAGCCATCTCATCCTCGGTCGTCCCCGTCTCCTCCTGCCCCCAATCCCTCCCAGCATCAAAGTCTTTTCCAATGAGTCAGCTCTTCCCATGAAGTGGCAAAAGTACTGGAGTTTCAGCTTTAGCATCATTCCTTCCAAAGAAATCCCAGGGCTGATCTTTAGAATGGACTGGTTGGATCTCCTTGCAGTCCAAGGGACTCTTAAGAGTCTTCTCCAACACCACAGTTCAAAAGCACCAATTCTTCAGCGCTCAGCCTTCTTCACAGTCCAACTCTCACATCCACATATGACTACTGGAAAAACCATAGCCTTGACTAGACAGATCTTAGTCAGCAAAGTAATGTCTCTGCTTTTGAATATGCTATCTAGGTTGGTCATAACTTTTCTTCCAAGGAGTAAGAGTCTTTTAATTTCATGGCTGCAATCACCATCTGCAGTGATTTTGGAGCCAAAAAAAATAAAGTTTGATACTGTTTCCACTGTTTCCCCATCTATTTCCCCTGAAGTGATGGGACCAGATGCCATGATCTTCGTTTTCTGAATGTTGAGCTTTAGGCCAACTTTTTCACTCTCCTCTTTCACTTTCATCAAGAGGCTTTTTAGTTCCTCTTCACTTTCTGCCATAAGGGTGGTGTCATCTGCATATCTGAGATTATTGATACTTCTCCTGGCAATCTTGATTCCAGTTTGTGTTTCTTCCAGTCCAGCGTTTCTCATGATGTACTCTGCATAGAAGTTAAATAAGCAGGGTGACAATATACAGCCTTGATGTACTCCTTTTCCTATTTGGAACCAGTCTGTATGTGCAATCCCTCTTATGTGAATCTTGTAATTATTGTGCTTTCTTATATTAAGGCAGTATTACACAATAGGGATGAAACTACATTCTTTTGCAGGTCCCCCAGGAAGGGTGAGGTCATTTCTGATGTTAGATAATGAAGAAAGAAGTCTGCTTTCAGTCAGAAGCTTCTGAAGCAAAGAGGGCAATCCAAAATAAATCCTTAATGTGGTTTTGATGAATGAAGGGTCAAATGCCTAGGAACCAAAGGACATCATCAAGAACATGAAAGGGCAATCTACAGAATAGGAGAAAATAATTTGCAAGTCATATATCCAATATGGGTCTACTATCCAGAATAAATGAAGAACTTTTAAAGCTCAACAAAAACAGTTCAAATAAAACGTGAGAAAAGACATTTCTTTGAAGATATGCAAATGGTCACCAGGCACATGAAAATATACTCAACATCACTGACTCTTAAGAAATGGAAATAAAAAGACAAATGCCACTTCACACTTAATAATACGGCTATAATCAAAAAAACACGTGTACAATGAAGTGAGGATATGGAGAAACTAGAACCTTTATAGGTTGCGGGTTGTAATGTAAAACGGTGCATCTGCTGTGTGAGACAGTTCGGAGGTTCCTCCAAAAGTCAAGCCCTGAATTACCATATGATCCAGAAATTCCACTCCCAGGTATATATCCGAAGAAATAAAAATAGATACTCAAATATTTGTGTACACATGATCACAACAGCACTATTAAATAGCTCAAAGTGAAAGTGAAAAGTGAAAGTAAAGTCGCTCAGTCGTGTCCGACTCTTTGTGACCCCATGGACTGTAGCCTACCAGGCTCCTCCATCCATGGGGTTCTCCAGGCAAGAATACTGGAGTGGGTTGCCATTGCCTTCTCCAGGGGATCTTCCCGACCCAGGGATCGAACACAGATCTCCCACATTGCAGGCAGACGCTTTAACCTCTGAGCCACCAGGGAAATAGCTCAAAAGTGGAAACAATCCAAATGTCTATCAATTGATGTACTGATAAACAAATTATGGGGAGTTCCTTGGTGGTCTAGTGGTTAGGATTCAGAGCTTTCACTGCCATGGCCCAAGTTCATTCCCTGGTTGGGGAACTATAACCCACAAGCTGTGCAGCATGACCAATATATATATATATATGTATATATAGTATATACATGCAAGGGAATATAACTCAG
The DNA here is from genome assembly GCA_006408675.1 of Madoqua kirkii. Lineage (NCBI taxonomy): Eukaryota > Metazoa > Chordata > Mammalia > Artiodactyla > Bovidae > Madoqua > Madoqua kirkii. Next base: position 6,437 of record SJYC01037953.1, read on the forward strand.
CCTTAAAAAGGAGTGAAGTACTACTATATGCCACAATATGAATGAATCCTGAAAACATGCTAAGTGAAAGAAGCCACACACAAAAGACCACACGTGATGCCACTTATATTAACTATCCAGAGTAGGTAAATCCACAGAGTTAGGAAGCAGACTGGTGGTTGTCAAGGACTGAGGGAAGAGGCAGAGAGGGATGCTTGCTTAATGGGTACAGTGTTTGGGGGGTTTTTTGGCCACATTGCATGGCTTGAGGGATCTTAGTTCCCTGACCAGGGATCAAACCTGTCCCCCCTTGCAGTGGACTCCTAGCTGCTGGACAGCCAGGGTATTCCCAGGTCCAAAGTGTTTTGAGAGAGTGTGAAAATGTTTTGGAACTAGATAGGGGATGATGAAAAAGTTTGGGGTGATGAAAAAGTTATGGTTGTACAACATTGTAAATAAACTAGACTGAATTGTTCACTTTAAAATGATTAGTTTTATGTGATTTGAATTTTACCTCAAAAAATAAAATAATTTAATAAATCAAACCAGGATGCCTAGGAAGCTACTTCTGGATATTAAACGAGGATGGCTTCTTCCATGGGGATAAAGTGAGAAGCCAGGAGGGGAGGAAACAAGGCTGCTTTGGGCCAACTCTTGGAGCTAAAGTGAGAATGTCTTGAAAGAGCAGACAGAATGGGAAGAGATTAGTGTGTTAAATGTGGAAATTTCTTTGTAAAACAGACTGTTTATAGTGCTACAAATTTCTGTATTTATTTCCCACAATTTCAAGTAAAGTTATTTGTACAATTTGGAAAACTTAGACTGCGAGTTTCTTGAAGAGCAAAAACTGTCATATCTTTGAACCCTTTTGGCCTGCTATGCAGTGGGTTCTTGAATTGCTGATTTTGATGAAATTAGAGCAGGAGATTTTGGTTACACTTGTGTAGGAGCATAAAAATGGGAACAGCACACTTTTGGGGAATATCTTTGTCATGGCAGCAGTAAACAGTTGCAGACCACAAGGGAAAGTGAGACCCTGAAATTCAACTGGAGGGGAAAGAGGAGTAAAATCTTCTATGATTAAATCAATATTTGCTCTCTTAAGAGAAGTGGTAATCCCTTATGTTGATAGTATATAAGATAGTACATATCTTACTGTGGTAGGCAAACTCTATCAGGAAGTAGGAAGTACCAGTTTCATTTGTACACTGCCTTCTCCAGCTCTCTTTGAAGAGCTGGCTCTCCTTCCATTTCCAGAATGGTAGCCTAAAGTTCCTGGGATAGCTTACTTTCTTACATCCAGCAGGGAGAAGCCAATACAGTTCTCCCATCAGCATTTTCAGGAGAAATGTTGTTTGGACTAGTTCTGATACCTGCCCACCCCCAAACCAATCACTGTAGCCTATGGGAGGAAACATTTCCAGGTTTTTCCTAGGCCATATGTTTCATCCCTGGATTCAAGGCAGGATCAGTCTCTCCCAGAACCTTGGAACCCCAAAATGTAATTCTTGCCTTGAGAACTCCATGAACAGTATGAAAAGGCAAAAAAGATATGATACTGAAAGACAAACTACACCCCCACCCCAGGTCGGCAGGTGTCCAATACGCTACTGGAGAAGAGTGGAGAAATAGCTCCAGAAGGATGAAGAGGCTGAGCCAAGCAGAAACAGCTCCCAGCTGTGGATGTGTCTGGTGCTGAACGTAAAATTTGATGTTGTAAAGAACAATACTGCATAGGAACCTGGAATGTTAGGTCCATGAATCAAGGTAAATTGGAAATGGTCAAACAGGAGATGGCAAGAGCAAATTTAATTCAGATGACCTTTATATCTACTACTGTGGGCAAGAATCTCTTAGAAGAAATGGAATAGCCCTTACAGTCAACAAAAGAGTCTGAAATGCAGTGCTTGGGTGCAAACTCAAAAATGAGTTTTTTGTTTCCAAGGCAAACCATTTAATATCACAGTAATCCAAGTCTATGCCCCAACCACTAATGCTGAAGAAGATGTATTTGAACAGTCCTATGAAAACCTACAAGACCTCTAGAACTAAGGCCAAAAGATGTCCTTTTCATCATAGGGAACTGGAATGCCAAAGTAGGAAATCAAGAGATACCTGGAGTAACAGGCAAGTTTGGCCTTGGAGTACAAGATAAAGCAGGCAACGGTTAACAGAGTTTTGCAAGAGAACGCACTGGTCAGGGCAAGCACCCTCTTCCAACAACACAAGAGACAACTCTACAGGTGGACGTCACCAGATGGTGATGTCCAAAATACCAAAATCAAACATTATATTCTTTGCAGATGAAGATGGAGAAGCTCTATACAGTCAGCAAAAACAAGACCAAGAGTTGACTGTGGCTCAGATTGTGAGCTCCTTATTGCAAAATTCAGACTTAAATTGAAAGAAGTAGGGCAAACCGCTAGACCATTAGGGTGTGACCTAAATCAAATCCCTTATTGTTACACAGTGGAAGTAACAAATAGATTCGAGGGACTATATCTGATAGACAGCATGCCTGACCAGAAAAGAATTTACTTCTTCTTCATTGACTATGCTAAAGCCTTTGAGTGTGTAGATCACTGCAAACTGTGGAAAATTCTGAAAGAGATGGGAGTACCAGACCACCTTACCTGCTTCCTGAGGAACCTGTATGCAGTTTAAGAAGCAACAGTTAAAACCAGATGTGGAACAATGGACTGGTTCCAAATTGGGAAATGAGTAGGTCAAGGCTGTATATTGTCACCTTGCTTATTTAACTTATATGCAGAGTGTGTCATGCAAAGTGCCCCAGGCTGGATGAAGCATAAGCTGGAATCAAGATCATCAGGAGAAATATCAATAATCTCAGATATGCAGATGACACCACCCTAAGGTCAGACATGACTTTAAGGTCATGCTTAAAGACACCAAAGAAGTGGCTGGATGAAGCATAAGCTGGAATCAAGATCATCAGGAGAAATATCAATAATCTCAGATATGCAGATGACACCACCCTAAGGTCAGACATGACTTTAAGGTCATGCTTAAAGACACCAAAGAAGAACTAAAGAACTTATTGATGAAGGTGAAAGAGGAGAGTGAAAAACATGACTTAAAACTCAACATTCAAAAAATGAAGATCATGGCATCCAGTCCCATCACTTCACGGAAAACAGATGGGGAAACAATGGAAACAATGACAAACTTCATTTTGGGGGGCTCCAAAATCACTTTAGAAGGTGACTGCAGCCATGAAATTAAAAGACCTTTGCTCCTTGGAAGAAAAGATATGACAAACCTAGACAGTGCATTAAAAAGCAGACATCCCTTTGCTAATAAAGGTCTGTCTAATCAAAACTATGGTTTTTCCAGTAGTCATGTATGGATGTGAGAATTGGACTATAAAGAAAGCTGAGCACAGAAGAATTGATGCTTTTGAACTGTGGTGTTGGAGAAGGCTCTTGAGAGTCCCTTGAACTGCAAGGAGATCAAACCAGTCAATCTGTAAGGAAATCAACCCTGAATATTCAATGGAAGGACTGAGGCTGAAGCTGAAACTCCAAATTTTGGCCACCTGATGCAAAGAACTGACTCATTAGAGAAGACCCTGATGCTAGGAAAGATTGAGAGCAGGAGGAGAGGGGGACAAGAAAGGATGAGATGGTTGGATGGCATTCCCGACTCAATGGACATGAGTTTGAGTAAACTCCAGGAGTTGGTGATGGACAGGGAGGCCTGGCGTGCTGCAGTCCATGGGAATCACAAAGGATCGGACATGACTGAGTGACTGAACACAGAGGATGAGGATGTTGCTGGGAAGGCAACTGACAAAAGTCTACTACATAAATTACTCTTAAGGTCTCATTATGAAACCCATCTCATTTTTGTGGTCTAAAGCCCACAGTCAGTTATGCTATGTTAGTCCTTCAAAGAAAAAGTCCTCAGATCAAAGCTGGCAAATAATATATACTGTAACCCCCTCTTCAGAGGTTCCCATTGTGCATTAGTGTAGCGAAGGCTTTGAGAAATGCTTCAGCATAGAGGCTGATGAACTGTCTAGTCAACTGTTTCACAAGCTTATATAACTGAAGAAAACTTTTTGAGTAACACCTATCAACAGCCATGGAACAATACAACATATTTGGGAAAAGACCATGTTATTGCAAAACTCCAGTGTCTTCAGACTTGGCTCTCTCTTCGATGGCTGCAAATGCTTTCTGCTTAGTCACAAACTCAACAATCACAGAGCCAGAAGTGATTTTGCAACCAGAAGATGTAATGTCGTGTTACAATTTTTTTTAGCAATATGAGATTATAGTGTCATCACAAATTGTCTACCAATATTTGCCATGTTTAATCTCTTGTACCTTGTTTATGACACTGTGGTTAGAAAGAAATGAAACAACGTTAAATAGTTGTCTCTGGGAATGGCAACCTGTTAAGGGTACTGTCACAGGGTCAATTTTAGACTCTACAATCACAAGAGCTTTACAGGAAAATGACACCCAGACCTTCTAGTATTCCCATAAAGTTTCCTGTTTATAACTCCCCTTGCTCCATCTCCATCCCTGTTTCACAAAGTGAAGAGATTTTACCCATGACTTGGTAAAACATTTTGTGGGAATGTCTCCTTTAAAAAAAAAAAAAAGGTGCTAAATATGCCATTAGCATTTGCAAACTTTCTCCTGAAATATCTGGTGGATTTGGAGGGCACTGGAGAAAAAAAAAGCCTGAAAGTGAGTAATGTAAAAAAATGCAAAAACTATGATTCTTTATGAAAAAGTAGAAGAAGTGTGGGCACAGATGAAATTCCCTTTGATGTGCAGTATAGGAGCTGAGGGCTTCCCTGATAGCTCAGCTGGTAAAGAATCCACCTGTAATGCAGAAGACCCCAGTTCGATTCCTGGGTCAGGAAGATCCACTGGAGAAGGGAAAGGCTACCCATTCTGGTGCTGGATTCTCAGTGGTTAGTAATCTAACCTGCTTAGGGCCTCATACGATTCTTTATTCCTTTCCTGCCCTCACTCACTACCTATGCTTAGTTCTCCTCATTTTGATACCTCAGTCCAGTAATATATTTCTATGAAATGCCCAATACCAGACTAAACTCTGGTTTCAGAGACTTTTCAAAGCATTGCAACAATTCAGTCAAGTGCCCAGCAAGGAATAGGGTCTTTTATAGGCAACATGGACAGCAAGGAGGTCCAGCCAGTCCATCCTAAAGCAAATCAGTCCTGAATATTCATTGGAAGAACTGATTTGAAGCTGAGACTCCAATACTTTGGCCAACTGATTCGTAGAACTAACTCGTTTGAAAAGACCCTGATGCTGGAAAGATTGAGGGCAGGGGGAGAAGGGGATGACAGAGGATGAGATGGTTGGATGGCATCACCCCACCCAATGAACATGAGTTTGAGTAAACTCTGGGAGTTGCTGATGGACAGGGAGGCCTGGTGTACTGCAGTCCATGGGGTTGCAAAGAATCAGACACAACTGAATGACTGAACTGAACTGAACTGAACTGAACTGAACTGATAAGTAACATAGCTGCAGATTTACTTATTTCTGCACAAAGCATTGCTTAGCTGATAGGCCATTTGGCTTTTTTTTTAATTGCAATGATAATTTAAGCAGTCCTTCTTAATCTGTATTTTTACCCACAACCCTGTGGTTCAGGAAAAACAAAGTTAAGCATGATGTTGAAGAATTAATTAGGGTCATGTTAAGCAGATTTTCTTTTACTTCAGTTCAGTTCTGTCACTCAGTCGTGCCCGACTCTTTGCGACCCATGAATCACAGCATGCCAAGCCTCCCTGTCCACCACCAACTCCTGGAGTTCACTCAAACTCACGTCCATTGGGTTGGTGATGCCATCCAGCCATCTCATCCTCCGTCAACTCCTTCTCCTCCTGCCCCCAACCCCTCCCAGCATCAGGGTCTTTTCCAATGAATCAGCTCTTCACATGAGGTGGCCAAGCGCTGGCTGCGACAGACCACGCAGAAGCACAGCCAAGAGGAGCTACCCCTCGCCCAAGGTCAGGGGCAGCAACCAAGAATGTCAGGCTGCAATGGCACAGGAGTGGCCTAGAGGAGCTACCCTACGTCTGAGGTCAAGGGGGGCAGTCAAGAGGAACTACCTCACGCCCGAGGTCAGAGGAGGCCACCAAAAGGAGCTACCACACACCCAAGGAGTGGTGGCTGCACGGTCACAGGAGGGCCGAGAGGAGCTACTCCATGTTCAAGGTCAGGAGGGGTGGCTGTGTGGAGATACCCCTTGTCCAAGGTAAGGAGCAGCAGCTGCACTTTGCTGGAGCAGCCGTGAAGAGATACCCCACGTCCAAGGTAAGAGAAACCCAAGTAAGATGGTAGGTGTTGCAAGAGGGCATCAGAGGGCAGACACACTGAAACCATAATCACAGAAAACTAGCCAATCTGATCACACGGATCACAGCCTTGTCTAGCTCAATGAAACTAAGCCATGCTCGTGGGGCAACCCAAGACAGGCAGGTCATGGTGGAGAAGTCTGACAGAATCTGGGCCACTGGAGAAGGGAATGGCAAACCACTTCAGTACTCTTGCCTTGAGAACCCCATGAACAGAATAAAAAGGCAAAATGATAGGATACTGAAAGAGGAACTCCCCAGGTCATTAGGTGCCCAATATGCTACTGGAGATCAGTGGAGAAATAACTCCAGAAAGAATAAAGAGATGGAGCCAAAGCAAAAACAACACCCAGCTGTGGATGTGACTGGTGATAGAAGCGAGGTCCGATGCTGTAAAGAGCAATATTGCATAGGAACTTGGAATGTCAGGTCCATGAATCAAGGCAAATTGGAAGTGGTCAAACAGGTGATGGCAAGAGTGAATGTCGACATTTTAGGAATCATCGAACTAAAATGGACTGGAATGGGTGAATTTAACTCAGATGACCATTATATCTACTACTGTGGGCAAGAATCCCTCAGAAGAAATGCAGTAGCCATCATGGTCAACAAGAGAGTCCGAAATGCAGGACTTGGATGCAATCTCAAAAACGACGACGTTTCCAAGGTAAACCATTCAATATCACGGTAATCCAAGCCTATGCCCCAACCAGTAATGCTGGAGAAGCTGAAGTTGAATGGTTCTATGAAGACCTACAAGACCTTTTAGATTTTCTTTAGTAGCATATATATTCTTGCTGTATTTTGCATGATGTACTTGTAGAATTGGGCTTTCCTGGTGGCTCAGTGGCAAAGAATCAGCCTGCCAATGCAGGAAATGAGGGTTAGATCCCCTGGAGAAGGAAATGGCAACCCACTCCAGTATTCTTGCCTGGGAAATCTCATGAACAGAGGAAGCTGTTCAGGCTGTTCATGCAAGCTACAGCCCATGAAGTCACAAAGAGTCGGACACAACTTAGCAACTGAACAACAATTTGTGGAGTTAGCTCTTAGAACTCCAGTTTGTATTATGATAGTCACTAGAAATGTGGTTCTAAAGCCAAAAGATAGAGATTTCATGGTAATGCAGAAGAAGAAAAATAAATTTAGCTGTATTAGTAAATATTATGGGGCCCCATATATTCCATATGGGGCTTCCCTAATAGCTCAGCTGGTAAAGAAACCACCTGCAATGTGGGAGACCTGGATTCATTCCTTGGGTTAGGAAGATCACAAGGAGAAGGGAACACCTACCCACTCCAGTATCCCGGCCTAGAGAATCCCAGGGACTGCATAGTCCTTGGGGTCGCAAAGAGTCAGACACGACTGGGCAACTTTCACACACATTCCATGCAGCAGGAATTATGCCAGGCACTAGAGATTCAAAAATAAATAAGAAATGTATTTTGTCTCACCCAGTTCAGTCCTGGTCGTCTTCTCACCGGATTGTCACATTTGTACTCTGACTAGAGGACCCCTCCCTCTAGTCTTGCCGCTCTTTAAGTCCTCAGACACTGCAGCACAGAGTACTGCCTAATGCTCAAGGGTCACTCGAACCTTCATTAAGTCCAAATCCTTTGGTATCATAGTCAATGATGTCAAGACACTCCTCTCTCTTTGTCTCCTATCACTCTTTACCTTGGTGTTTATATGTTCTAACTGGATCACATCCCTTGCCGTTTCTGCACGTGTCACATTAATTTAAACCTCTGAGTCGTTGCTCAGGGCCCGAAGCTCTGCCAGGCTTGCCTTTCTCAGCATCTTCTTCTAGTCTACTTTGTTCTTTCCTCCAGGTTCAGCTCACTACTTCCACGAAGACTTTGCTGAATGTGCTGGGTAGTCTAAGTATTCTCCACTATGTCTGGGCATTCTTCTAGTGATTAAAATTATGGGTACATTTCTTCCTTCTCACCATTGGCTCCTTAATGGGAGAGACTGTGCCCTGTTCGTCTTGTGCTGCCGGCATTCAGCACCATCCCTGGCCTGTAGCTGACCCGCAGCTATTGCTTATTGAATAAAATAGAGCTAGATTTGAGACCAGCTGGGACCTCAGACTCTTTGCTGCAGGGTTGTACCTAGACACACCTCTCCATGAGCCACAAAATACAGAGAAACCGTATGGGACTAAAATAACTGTGTGCATTCGCAGCTGGGACAAATTATGGACAAAAGGTACAAAGAGACCAAAAATAAATAAATAAATAAATAAACTCAACTGCCACTTTTGAAGAGCACGGAGCAAAACCAGGAAATTTTAAGGAACATGGTCCTTAAGCAGGACCAAAAGTGCGTGCCCACTGCGCTCACACTGCCACGGGTGGGCAAACCTCCTAAGCCACCCCTCTGGCTTGACTCTTGGACATACCCCTGTGCTGTGCTGTGCCTAGTCTTTCAGTCACATCTGACTCTTTGCGACCTCACAGACTGCAGCCTGCCAGGCTCCTCTGTCCATGGGGATTCTCTAGGCAAGAATACTAGTGGGGCCAGGCCCTCCTCCAGGGGATCTTCCCAATCCAGGGCTCAAATCCAGGTCTCCCACATTGCAGGTGGCTTCTGAGCCACCAGGCAAGCCCAGGAATACTGGAGTGGGTAGCCTATCCCTTCTCCAGGGGGTCTTCCTGACCCAGGAATTGAACTGAGGTCTCCTGCATAGCAGGCAAATACTTTACCAGCTGAGCTACCAGGGAAGCTGGAAGGCACCCCCTACCCTCTATACAAGGTACAAGCTCACCCTCTCCTCAGCCAGCAAGCAAGCAAGGGAATCTGTTTTTTGTTTTCGTTCTCCTTGGCTGCAGAGGCCCCAGTAAAGCCTTGACTGAATTTCTTGTCTGGCCTCTAGTCAATTTTTATTGGTTCGGGAAGATCAAGAACATTGGTCGGTTATGAGACTGATCATCTTAAAACGATTAAATCTAAAATTTTACATTTGCTAAATGAACTTTTCAAGTAACTTTTTATAGGAACTAATAAAACTTACCAGACTCCAGACAAAAATTTTTACACAACAGAGCATTATATGAATTCACTATGATTTTCTGTTAAAAAGCCAGATATACTCCTTTCCTACCAAACATAAATGTTATTCTGTAAAAAAATCTCTTCAGTTTCATTGCAAACCCTAAGATCTATAATAATACAAATTAGTACTTTATTCTTTCTATGATTCCACAAAAATAATGAATAAGTTCAGCAATATTGTCATTTTCCAAATGAGGATAATTCAAACCTAGGCTCCATAAGGCTGCTCACAGATGACAAATCATTTTGAGGAAACTTGAGTGGACAAATGTGATTTATCTGCCCAATATGCTTGCCTTTGGGAACCACCCATTCTCCCCTCCTTATGGTCCAGGTGGGAGTGCAATCATTGAACCCCACCCCCTAATGGATGCCTTTGGATTAACTCATTCACATGGCAACAACGATTGCTCAGAGCTGAGTTCACAGCTCAACCAGAGAGAGCCACAGCCCTGCCCATGACTACCCATTCCTAGGAGGCAGAGAAGCTGGAAGAGTGTGACACAGAGGAGCTCAGTGGCTAACAAACTGAATTGCTATCACTTGCAATGAAAAACTTTTGTCTAATACAACAACCTGTGAAGATCTACAAGACCTTTTAGAACTAACACTCAAAAAAGATGTCCTTTTCATTATAAGGGACTGGAATGCTAAAGTAGGAAGTCAAGAAACACCTGGAGTAACAGGCAAATTTGGCCTTGGAATGCAGAATGAAGCAGGGCAAAGTCTAATAGAGTTTTGCCAAGAAAATGCACTGGTCATAGCAAACACCCTCTTCCAACAACACAAGAGAAGACTCACATGGACATCACCAGATGGTCAACACCGAAATCAGATTGATTATATTCTATGCAGCCAAAGATGGAGAAGCTGTATACAGTCAACGAAAACAAAACCAGGAGCTGACTGTGGCTCAGATCATGAACTCTTTATTACCAAATTCAGACTTAAACTGAAGAAAGTAGGGGAAACTGCTAGACCATTCAGGTATGACTTAAATCAAATCCCTTATGATTATACAGTGGAAGTGAGACATAGATTTAAGGGCCTAGATCTGATAGACAGAGTGCCTGATGAACTATGGAATGAGGTTTGTAACACTGTACAGGAGACAGGGATCAAGACCATCCCCAAGGAAAAGAAATGCAAAAAAGCAAAATGGCTGTCTGGGGAGGCCTTACAAATAGCTGTGAAAAGAAGAGAGGCAAAAAGCAAAGGAGAAAAGGAAAGATA
>SJYC01037956.1:0-18187 GCA_006408675.1 Madoqua kirkii
CTTGGAATGTGAAGTCAAGTGGGCCTTAGAAAGCATCACTATGAACAAAGCTAGTGGAGATGATGGAATTCCAATGGAGCTGTTTCAAATCCTAAAAGAGGAGGCTGTGAAAATGCTGTAGTCAATATGCCAGCAAATTTGGAAAACTCAGCAGTGGCCACAGGACTGGAAAAGGTCCGTTTTCATTCCAATTCCAAAGAAAGGCAATGCCAAAGAATGCTCAAACTACCGCACAATTGCACTCATCTCACATGCTAGTAAAGTAATGCTCAAAATTCTCCAAGCCAGGCTTCAGCAATACGTGAACCGTGAACTTGCTGATGTTCAAGCTGGTTTTAGAAAAGGCAGAGGAACCAGAGACCAAATTGCCAACATCCACTGGATCATGGAAAAAGCAAGAGAGTTCCAGAAAAACATCTATTTCTGCTTTATTGACTATTCCAAAGCCTTTGACTGTGTGGATCACAATAAACTGTGGAAAATTCTTCAAGAGATGGGAATACCAGACCACCTAACCTGCGTCTTGAGAAATCTGTATGCAGATCAGGAAGCAACAGTTAGAACTGGACATGGAACAACAGACTGGTTTCAAATAGGAAAAGGAGTACGTCAAGGCTGTATATTGTCACCCTGCTTATTTAACTTCTATGCAGAGTACATCACGAGAAATGCTGGATTAGAAGAAACACAAACTGGAATCAAGATTGCCGGGAGAAATATCAATAACGTCAGATATGCAGATGATACCACCCTTATGGCAGAAAGTGAAGAGGAGCTAAAAAGCTTCTTGATAAAAGTGAAAGAGGAGAGTGAAAAAGTTGGCTTAAAGCTCAACATTCAGAAAACGAAGATCATGACATCCAGTCCCATCACTTCATGGCAAATAGATGGGGAAACAGTGGAAACAGTGACAGACTTTATTTTTTTGGACTCCAAAATCATTGCAGATGGTGACTGTAGCCATGAAATTAAAAGACGCTTGCTCCTTGGAAGAAAAGTTATGACCAGCCTAGACAGCACATTAAAAAGCAGAGACATTACTTTGCCAACAAAGGTCTGTCTAGTCAAGGCTATAGTTTTTCCAGTATTCGTGTATGGATGTGAGAATTGGACTATAAAGAAAGCTGAGCACTGAAGAATTGATGCTTTTGAATTGTGGTGTTGGAGAAGACTCTTCAGAATCCCTTGGACACCAAAGAGATCCAACCAGTCCATGCTGAAGGAAATCAGTCCTGAATATTCATTGGAAGGACTGATGCTGAAACTCTAATACTTTGGCCACCTGATGTGAAGAGCTGGCTCACTGGAAAAGACCCTGATGCTGGGAAAGATTGAAGACGGGAGGAGAAGGGGACGACAGAGGATGAGACAGTTGGATGGCATCACTGACTCAATGGACACGAGTTTGAGTGAACTCCAGGAGTTGGTGATGGACAGGGAGGCCTGGCGTGCTGCAGTCCATGGTGTTGCAAAGAGTCGGACACGACTGAGTGAACTGAACGGAACTGAAGACATGGGAAATTCCCTGGTGGTTTAGAGGTCAGGACTCTGTGCTTTCACTGCCAGAGCCCAGGTTCAGTCCCTGGTTGGGAAGCTGAGATCCCTAGTGGCATGGCCAAAAAAGGAAATATGAGGAAGACACATTCTCTCTCTGCATTCACAAGCTGAGGAAGGACCATGTGATGACATGTCAAGACAGCCACCTGCAAGCCAGCAACAGTGCTCTCACTAAGACCAAACTGGGGGTACCTCAGTGGGGCTTTCCAGCTAGCAGTGAACTGGGAGAATTCCCAGTTAAATAGTTGTCTCCAGTCACACATGGACTCAGCCCTGTACACTCACTTCAAGAGTAAGTTCTCTGTGAGAAATGAATTTCTGTTGCTTAAGACACCCAACTATGGTACTTTGTTGTAACCCTCAAGCAGACTAATATGCTGCTCTTTGTAGTGAACTGCACCTTGCTCCAACAGGAGCTGCTGAAGACGCGTCTGTAATCAAGGAAGATACTTAAGCCAGGGCAAGCAGACGAAGACACTCAGTGCTCTTGCCTGGAGAATCCCAGGGACGGGGGAGCCTGGTGGGCTGCCGTCTCTGGGGTCACACAGAGTCAGACACCACTGAAGTGACTTAGCAGCAGCAGCAGCAGCAAGTAGACGAAGAACTTTTGGGGCCTTAGAACGCCCAGACTGGAGAGGCTGTAGACTTGGTAAAGGGACTCTAGGGAGAAGAGAGACACCTGAGACCAACCCCTGTGCTTTGACGCCACTTTTCCTTTCACTCCCAAGCAATGACCAGTTCCGCTGTGTGTGAACATATCCATGCTCATGCATATTTTTATTATGATTCCAAGTATCTTTGGAATCAAGACTTTTATAGATTAAAGTAAGAGAAGAACAAAAGGGGAGGGATTAAAGACAATAACCATAAATAGCAAACAGAGAAAGAGGCATCGAGAAAGAAAAAGGAGGAAATCAGAAGATGGGACTAACTGGTGGAGGAAGCACTGATTCATGGTGGAGTTCCCTGCATTCACATCAGCTGGCAACGTGAGAAGTGACTAAAGAGTCAGCAGGGTCAAGAAATAATTTTTTTTTTATTTGACTTTACAATACTGTATTGGTTTTGCCATACATAGACATGAATCCACCACGGGTGTACATGAGTTCCCAATCCTGAACCCCCCTCCCACCTCCCTCCCCATATCATCTATCTGGATCATCAGCCCCAAGTACCCTGTATCCTGTATGAGAAATAAATTTTTAAAAGTAGTTACTCCAGGGCTTCCCTGGTGGCTCCGCGGTAAAGAATCCACCTGCCAATGCGGGAGACATGCTGATCCAGCAAGATCGGACGTGCCGCAGAGCAGCTAACCCGTGGGCCACAACCACTGAGTCTGTGCTCGAGAGCCCGGGAGACACAACGACTAAAGCCTGAGTGAGTGTCCTCGAGACCGAGCTCCGAGACACGAGGAGCCACCGCAGTGGGGAGCCCTCACCCCACAACTAGAGAAAAGCCCACACCGCGACGAAGACCCAGCACAGCCGGAAAGAGGAAAATAAATAAAACTGTTTTTCAAAAAGTTATTACATTTATCATCGTTGGGAGAAGTTGTTTGAATGCATATCGGAACTCATATGCATTCACCCAACTGTTTGTTGCAAATTCTTATGAGTCAAAGTGGTTAAAAGTATATGCATATTTTAAAATATATGTTTATTTCAGCTTAGAGAAAAAGCTACATCCAACACCCCACTAAGCAGGTAATGTAACATATTGTCAGATAAGAGTATAGTTCATATCCATTAAGTGACCTGTTGAACAAATATTCTTTCTTTAGTAATATTAAAGTTTTATTCAAGGGATAGACACCTACAGAATCTTAAAAAGAAAGTGGCAGAGGTTTAGGTCTGACTCAGTTTAATTTAACTACTAGGGAAGAAATTATGAAGGGCATACAGAGAACAAAATATGGACATTTTCCACAATTATGAGATTGAATAAATATTCTTTTATAGAGAAGGTGCTATGAAGATAGAAGTGGAAACACAAGTTCACTGTCTGCAAGGAACTGATGGCTTAGCGGGGAAATAGACACACATAAATCTAACATAATACAGTCGCTATTTCGAAGGAAAGATGGACAGATTCTGTGATGGACAGTCATTCGTTTTGGTTGCCCAGTTTCTACATACCCTTCCTACTTGGAAGCAATCTTAAGACCAATGAGAGGCCGGGCTTCACTGCCAAATATGGAACCTAAAGAGGGCCCCGCCGTTGTCTCCTGGCCGTGAAAGCACCGGCATATGATTAAGTGCTGGGACTCTGACTCTTGAGGGAATGACCCAAAGTCTCTGGGTCACATAGACATAGATATTCAAGGTAGCTCCTGCAGAGTCAGGAATCCAGCGGCTTGGGGAGGTTGCCCACGGAGGTGGACTCCACCAGTCTAGTGGCGAGTGTCCTGTGGCTGTGTGATAGCAGCAGTAACTCCAAAAGACCGTTCCTATAGTAGTAACTGAGCTATGCTTCCTCTGCCTTGGTATTATCCTGAGCCTGGCTCTGCAGCAGCATTCCGGTGCATTCTGTGAGCCACCTCAATAGAATAGCTCCTTGACAATAACAAGGAGTATGCTCTTACATACAATACAGATGAATCTCACAAACATAAGCTAGATGAAAAAAATCAGAACAAAAGAGTGCGTACTGTATTATTCCACTTATGCAAAGAACTAAACTAGGCAGAACTCACCTACAGAGACAGAAATCAGACAGAAGCTGGAGATGGGGGAGACGGACCACAAAGAGCGTGAGGACACTTTTGGAGGCTGTGCGGATGTCATCCGTCTTGACCGGGGTGACACTTACATGAATGTCTACATTTGTCAAACTCATCAAACCAAACATGGGTCCATTTTATTGTATGTAAATTATGTCTCAGCAAAGCTGATCTTCTAAAAAGTTAGGGAAAAAAAGAATATAGAGAGGTTGAAACATTAGACATTTGGGGGGAGAATATCCAATGGATTGAAAACACTGGTATCTTCTGAGGAGAGAAACTGGGTGATGAGGGAAGGGCTGTGATGTATTGCCTCTTGGACCTTTTAAATCCTTGTATTTATGAGTGTGTTATCTATTTTAAAATGTTTCCAAATTAACAACAAACAAACATATCTCCCGAAGAATCAATGACATTGTCAATAACTGGTAAGAAGTGGGGAGTCTTAACTCATTCCCACTAAAACTTCAGGGTGGCAGGTGCAGAAAAGGGACTGATTTTGAACAATACCTGTGAACTGTCACAAGGTCGATGAGGTTTGCCAAGCAGCTTGTGGATCTTAGTTCCCCAGCCAGGGACTGAGCCCCGGGCCACCGCAGGAAAATCACTGAGTCCTAACCCCTGGACCACCAGGGAACTCCTGGTCAATAAGGTTTTGACCCCATTAGCAGCTGGCGCTGAGATGTGGTGCACTTACTGGAGCAAATCTATACAGATCTCAGCACCTGGTAGATATTTCAGTTTAGTCGCTCAGTCGTATCTGACTCTTTGCGACCCCATGAATCACAGCACAGCAAGCCTCCCTGTCCATCACCAACTCTCGGAGTTCACTCACACTTGTGTCCATCAAGTCAGTGATGCCATCCAGCCATCTCATCCTCATTCGTCCCCTTCTCCTCCTGCCCCCAATCCCTCCCAGCATCAAAATCTTTTCCAGTGAGTCAACTCTTCACATGATGTGGCCAAAGTACTGGAGTTTCAGCTTTAACATCATTCCTTCTAAAGAAATCCCAGGGCTGATCTCCTTCCGAATGGACTGGTTGGATCTCCTTGCAGTCCAAGGGACTCTCAAGAGTCTTCTCCAACACCGCAGTTCAAAAGCATCAGTTCTTTGGTGCTCAGCCTTCTTCACAGTCCAACTCTCACATCCATACATGACCACAGGAAAAACCATAGCCTTGACTAGACGGACCTTAGTCGGCAAAGTAACTGGCTAAGTAAGGAAACCAATAAAAGCAATTTCTTAAAAATGAGAAGGATGCTAGGAAGGAAACAGTGTCCTGATAGAGAAGAGGTGTGATGGTCAGGGAAGCCGTGGGTAAGAAAATAACACTGAAAACTTCCCTTGTGATACAGTGGTTAAGAATTCACCCGCCGGTGTAGTGAACATGGGTTTAATTCCTGGTCCAGGAACTTATATCCCACGTACTTCGAACCAAGTAAGCCTGTGTACCGCAGTTCAAGAGGAGCCCGACTTGCCTAGAGGACGCAGACAAAAAGACCTAGCACAGTCAAAAATAAATTAATTAATTGGTTTTTTTGAAAGAAGGCAACACTGAACCTGAGCCTTGAGGAACTGGGAACCGGTGCTGTGATGGGGTGGGGAAGATGTTACCGGCCAGGGGCCTCTGTGTGAGCAGGCTCCAAGGCCGGACCAAGAGCATACGTGGAGCGAGCGTGGACTGGCGCTGAGAGAGAAGGCTGTGGCAACCCGGACTGCTTCCTGGAGGTCCACTGATTCTCTGAATAGAGCTCCCTTTCCCACAAAGGACTTGCCACGGTGACTGTATTTACCTACGGCCAACCCCTGTCCCAACTTGGCCACGACCCAGGCCACACCCTTGGAAGAGATCCATCTAGTGCAGAAGGCTATCAGAAGGGGACCTTTGCTCTCCGTCGGCACCTGTCCAGGTTGCCAGACTGCAACACTCAAGTTTGGTCAGAGTCTTTCAACAGTCTATTTTTCTACGTAGGAGGGGAAAATTGGACTTGCGTGGTAGTTCAGGGGGCTATAACATTCTAGACAAGTAGATTTTTAAATTATTATTATTTTAAAAGAGCAACTAAGGACCTCCCTGGTGGTCCAGTGGTTAAGAATCCGGCTTGCAGTGCAGGGGTCGCGGGTTCGACCCCGGTCAGGGAACTAAGATCCCCATATGCCATGGAACATCTAACCCCCGTGCTACAACTAACGTCCATGTGCTGCATCCCATGAGCCAACACAGACAAATAAATAAATATTAGAACAAAAGAGCAACTATGTTCTCTCCCCATGAATCTGTTACACACATTGACACCTAAGCAGATTCGCTTTACCTAAATAAAAGAAGGTAGTTTTACCTATCTGCTGAATATTTGAAAATGTAGTAGTAGTTTTTTTTTTCCTCTTTCAGAACTGCTGTTTCTGTTTTGCTTTATATTTCATATTTGATTAGTACTGTCATTTTCCCTAAATGCCGTAACTGTTAACTACATGTTATTCACTAGAACCTATAATTTGTCTATTGTTATTGTCCTGTTTTCAAATTAAGGCATTCCCATTTTTTTTCAATTTTAAATAAAATACAGTTGATGTACAATATCACGTACATTACTGATGTACAATATAGCCATTCACAATTTTTAAAGGTTGTGTACTGTTTACAGTTATTACAAAACAGACCCTGTGTTGTACAATATATCCTTGTAGCTGACATTATTCCCACCTTCAGGACAGAATTCTTGAACTCAAAAATAAAAGCTTTAAGGAGCTCTATCGTCTCCGGTGATGGAGAACTCTTTGGTAGGAATGTCTGCTTTAAGCAACTTTAACAAAGGACAGGGAGGGAAGGCAGTTCAATTCTTCAAATTGCTGTTCTGACTCCATATGGCCACCAGGGGGAGACAAAACTATGGAAGCTCCATTTTACCTCCAGAGTTTACGCGGTGTTTTTCTTGAGCTGTAATCTGCTTCTGACGTTTCAAAGTAAACACGTATCAAAATTGCATAGGCAGCCAGTCCTGTTTTCCTCATATAATTTAAGGAGAGGCTTATCTATTTATATACCACCTGAAAGCCTTATCAGTGTACATACTGCTCCACCAAAACGGTTAAGGGGCCCATGTGACAAAGTGAGTTTTCTAAACGCAAGCAAGGTCCTGAGGATCCAACTTCTAACCACTGCGGTGTGCACACGCAGCCCAGTAGATCCTGTGGAGAGAATCAACGTGAACTCAGCTTCCCACCCCGATGTATGCACTTTTATACTTCAGATAGCGCTCTCAAAAGCGGCTGGGGAAAAAAAAATGTAGGGACCCTTGATACTGAGAAGATAACAGTGCCTCAGCCATGCTAACATCAACGCCAACTCATAAAAGGATGAGTCCAACGTCTTCTGAGGGCTCCCCGCCACTTCACAGGGGAGGCGTTTGGGCACACAGTCTCCAGTACCGAAGTTCCACATAGTATTGCCCTCAGCTGACCCCTGACAGGCAGCGGGACTCACTCCAGCAGGCAGAAGCAAGGCTGACAGGTCATTTTATAATGATCGGCTAACCGATTTCATGGTGAAGGGCCTCTATTTATATCTATTTATATCTCTGTTGATGGATTTATTAAAAGGGATGCGCTCAAATTTATCAAAAAACTGATAGAGTCAATTCAATTTTAGTGAATCAATGAATTGTTTTAGCCATGTCTTCTGGATTCTCTCTTAATGCCCCAATCACTTGTGGACTCTTCAAAAAAATATTTATTTTTTTAAATCTAAATAGATTAAATATTTGGCTGCGAGGAGTCTTAGTTGCAGCACACGGGATCTGTAATGTTCCTTGCAGTCTGTGGAAACTTTAGTTCCAGCATGTGGGATCTTATTCCCCCACCAGAAACTGAACCCAGGCTCCCTTCATTGAGAGCTCGGAGTCTTAGCCCCTGACCACCTCAGAAGTCCCGCTCGTGAACTCTTAAAAAACATGGTTTGGCACTGCTTTCTTAATTTTAGGTTCAATAGATGGGGGAGCGGGGCTCAGATATCTGCATTTTTTAAAAGTAGTAGAGATGAGTTTGATTCATGATCAGACCTGAGCAAAGGTGACATGGGGCTGACACAATGGCCTGCTCCACACAAAGACACAGTCTCTACAAACCTTCCACTCCCACGTCCATGGCCTGGTCCAAGCCTAGCCCACTTCTTTCACTCAGCATTTCTGAGCTCCCAAATGGACTCACTGTAGCCCTTTCTGTCCTCTTACACAACTACTGTAGGCTGCCCTGAACTGCTGTGCCTGTACTACCTCCCTGTGGGCCTCCCAGGTGGTGCTAGTGGCAAAGGGTGTGCCTGCTAATGCAGGAGACCCAGGAGACGAAAGAGACATGGGTTCGAGCCCTGGGTCAGAAAGATCCTCTGGAGGAGGAAATGGCAACCCACTTCGGTATTCTTGCCTGAAAAATTCCATGGGCAGAGGATCCTGGTGGGCTACAGTCCATGGAGTCGCAGTCAGACGGGACCGAGCCTGCACACACATTACCTCTTCAGTTCAGTTCAGTTCAGTCGCTCAGCCGTGTCTGACTCTTTGCGACCCCATGAATCACAGCACGCCAGGCCTCCCTGTCCATCACCAACTCCTGGAGTTCACTCAGATTCACGTCCATCGAGTCAGTGATGCCATCCAGCCATCTCATCCTCTCTTATACCCTTCTCCTCCTGCCTCCAATCCCTCCCAGTTGACAAAAAACTCTCTGGAGGCAAGCCTGCAACTTCCTTGCATCCCCCATAATGTTTTGACTGTGATAGATGGCACTTGTTCTAAAGGCAATGTGGTATCCCAGATCAGACTCTGGAATAGAAAGATTAACTGACAAGCCAGTGAAATTCAAATTAAGTCTGAAGCTTAGTAACGTATCAAGGTGAATTCATTATTTCCGACAAATGTGTCAAGGTTAGGGAAGATGGAAGCTGGGTGAAGGGTATACAGGAGCTCTCTGTACTTTGTAACTTTTCTGTAAATATAAACTTACTCCAGGACTTCTCTGGTGACACAGTGGATAAGAATCCAGCTGCCATTGCAGAGGACACAGGTTCAATCCCTCGTCTGGGAAGATTCTACATGCCAAGGAGCAGCTAAGTCCTGTCAAGGCCACAGCAACTGAGCCTGAGCACCCTAGAGCCTTGCTCCACAACGGAAGCCACCACAAATGAGAGGTGGTTCTTCTCACCACTAATCAGAAGCTTGGGTACCCTAACGAAGACAAGGCCCCTGCTCGCCACAGCTAAAGAAGGCCCACTCAAGAAATGAAGACCCAGCATGGCCCCAAATAGAGAAATTAATTAAAATTTAAAACTAAAATGAAATCAAGTAATTCCCAAATAAAAGCTTACTTTAAAGTAAAAAATCTTAATAGAACAAGTTAAATAGTCATAAAACACTTGAAACACCAAAAATATTTTCCACCAAAAAATATTTTAATTGTCAAATTTTTTTAAAAAGGAGACTTAAAACAGTTTTATATGTATAATATAAATGACCTATAAGTAAGCAAAAAGATACACGTACAGTAAATGTTACAGTTATCTCTCTTCGGAAGATGGGATTATAAGTGGTTTTTATTCCCTGGTCACCTTTATTTTTAAAATTTTCTGTAATAAATAGGTGTTATTTTAGTAATGAAAGAGTTTTTTGTTGTTGTTTTTTTTTTCCAAATTATTATTCTCCAGTATAACTCTAGAGAGATCCCTTATCACGGCCAGTTGTAATGCACGGCTCTGGGCTTTTTCCAAAGTTCTAATTCTTATTAAATAGTGCTTTCCAGGAAATGTTTCACCTAACGACAGTAATTTCACTACAAGCAAAAGTTAGGGAAGACAGATTAAATTTCCTCTAGGTCTTTCGAGTCAGAGCAGTTACAGAGCTGGGTCAGAACCCAAATATGGGTCTTATTGGGAAAAAGTACTAGTTTTTTACGTAACATAAAGTGTACCATTATATCTTTTAAACTATACAATTCAGTGGCATCAGGTAAATCCACTGGCAATGCTGTGTAATCAGACCTACTATCCATTTCCAGAACTTTTTCATCATCCCAAACAGAAATCAAACACTCATTAAACACGAAATTTTCACATCTCCTTTCCCCCAGTCCATGGCAACACTGTTTTTACTTTCTTTCTTCTTTGGTAAAAAATTATTGTTTATTTATTTGGCTGCTCCAGGTCTTAGTTGCCACATGCAGGATCTTTAGTTGTGACATACAGACTGTTAGTTGTGGCATGCGGGACCTAGTTCCCTGATCAGGGATCAGAATTGAATCTTAGCTTCTGGACCACCAGGGAAGTCCCTGTTTTGTTTTATCATAGTCATCCTACTTAGTATAAAGTCACCCCCATTTTATATGTCCTGTGCATTCTTAGTAAGCACACTACTAACAAACAATTACAGTTGGTTAAGATTTGTCAGTTGCCCTCATTTCACATGCTAGACAGTAATGCTCAAAATCCTTCAAGCCAGGCTTCAGCAACATGAACTGAGAACTTTCAGATGCACAAGCTGGATTTAGAAAAGGCAGAGGAACCAGAGATCAAATTGACAACATCCACTGTGTCATAGAAAAAGCAATAGAATTCCAGGAAAACATCTGCTTCATTGAATACACGAAAGCTTTTGACTTGTGTGGATCAAAACAAACTTTGGAACATTCTTAAAAAGATGAGAATACCAGACCACCTTACCTGTCTGCTGAGAAATCTGTAAGCAGGTCCAAAAGCAACAGTTAGAACCGGACGTGGAACAATGGACTGGCTCAAAATTGGGAAAGGAGTATGACAAAGCTGTATATACTGACTCCCTGCTTATTTAACTTTTATGCAGAGTAAATTATGTGAAATGCTGGGCTGGATGACTCACAAGCTGGAATCAAGACTGCCAGGAGGAATATCAGCAACCTCGGACATGCATGATAAACTGATAAAAAACTGCTATACCCTATAGCAGAAAGTAAAGAGGAACTAAAGAGCCTCTCAATGAGGATGAAAGAGGAGAATGAAAAACATGGCTTAAAACTCAACATTCAAAAACCTAAGATCATGGCATCTGATCCCATCACTTCATGACAAATGGATGGGGAAAAAGTGGAAACAGTGGTGGATTTTCTTTTCTTGGGCTCCAAAATCACTGCAGATGGTGAATGCAGTCATGAAATTAAAAGATGCTTGCTACTTGGAAGAAAAGCTATGACAAATCTACAGAGCATATTAAAAAGCAGAGACATCACTTTGCCAACAAAGGTCCATATAGTCAAAGCTATGGTTTTTCTAGTAGTCATGTACAGATGTGAGAGTTGGACCATAAAGAAGGCTGAGCATCGAATAACTGATATTTTCGAATTGTGGTGTTGGAGGACTCTTGAGAGTCCCTTGGACAGCAAGGAGATCAAACCAGTCCATCCTAAAGGAAATCAACCCTAAATATTCACTTAAAGGAATGAGACTGAAGCTCCAATACTTTGGCTTCCTGATGAGAAGAGCCAACACACATTGAACAAGACCCTGATGATGGGAAAGATTGAAGGCGGGAGGAGACGGGGACAACAGAGTATGAGATGGTTGGATAGTCTCAGCCACCCGATGGACATGAGTTTGAGAAAACTCTGGGAGATAGAAAAGAACAGGGAAGCTTGGTGTGCTGAGTCTGTGGGGTTGCAAAGAGTCAGACACGACTGAGCCACTGAATAACAACAGCAAGATTTGTCACACTACTTAATGATTGACCCAGGACAGCTGAAAAGCAAAATTTGTTGTTTACTGTTCCATCCTCAGTGTGTCCGAAAACAGGCACAGGACTAGACTGCCCCCAGAAACCGCCCAGGACTAGCGGGGACAGGAGAGGGTCTGCGGGGAATACTGGAGAGGCAGCCAAAGCCAGGGAAGCAAGCAAAGCCAGAGGCACACAACAAAGA
This sequence comes from Madoqua kirkii, assembly GCA_006408675.1. Taxonomy (NCBI): domain Eukaryota; kingdom Metazoa; phylum Chordata; class Mammalia; order Artiodactyla; family Bovidae; genus Madoqua; species Madoqua kirkii. The sequence continues at coordinate 12,207 of SJYC01037956.1, forward strand.
CAAAAGGAGAAAGAAAGACTAAAGAATTAAAGGGAGGCAGTGAGAGACCAACAACTCAAAGGAGATTTTACCGGAACAGAAATATCACCAACTGCCACTCATCTGGATCAAGCCTGTTTCCAGAAAAGCCAGTTTGGCAGCTTGGAGAAAAGAGAGGGTGAGAATCAAAGCTTCTGATTTGCGTGCTAAGAAACATATCTAGACATGACCTTCTACATTTTTATCTTTTTGGGTTACTTTGTTAATCGCCACCCTGATTTAAGTGTTTTCTGAAATTAACCTGGGCATGACATAATTAAAAAATTATTCAAGCATCTGCAGTGAAACTCCTTTCACCAGCTTTCAAAAATAGATGTCTGGGTGTGTGCAGTCAGGTAAATTACCAAGCTTGCATGTCTCATTCACCATCCTATCGCACAAGAGCATTTTGAAGATCAACAATATACTTTATATTTTTAAAGATTTCTAAAATTGTTTATGTCTTATTTTTTGCTGGAATTGTTAGATTTTAATAGAAACCTTCTATTTTAACTCTAAAGAATGAGCCTGTAACCCTCAAATAAAACATTTTCATGTGTAAGTATTTTTGGTTGCAATAAATGACTCGTACTCCTAATGACTCATTTCCTCCATCTCTCACCTGAATTTGGTAGTCTGAAAAGACATATTTTTAAAAAAAATCTTAAAATTAAAAACAATGCTTGAGAGAAATACTCTTTCTGAAAAATATTTTAATTCTCTTGAAATGTTTGCCATAGGGAAAAAAAAGGGATAAATGAAAAATAAAAATTCTAAATGGATCCTTATCTATTATGCTACTCTTCCAAACTAATTTCATTTCTAGGAAGGACTAACTGGACACCACTGGAGACCTTCAGGGTAAACCTCATGTGCTCAGGAACACAATATAGGTGATTCAGTAAACAAAATTTCCTCCTGAGTCTGCACTGGGACAAAATTGTTTATACATAGAATGACATATAAGGCATAGACAGGACTTGTTTTTGTTTTGTTTTTCATTTTAATTTTTAAAAAAGTATTATTTTTAATTTTAAGATTTTTTTAAAATGACACGTAAGGCATAGACAGGAATCTCAGGCTGAAATTTTAAGGTACCAAGTAGGTATTTTTTCATCTATTACTACATGTCATTTCAAGAACATATTTATTTACAACTCATCTTCTTTGTCTTAATCTCTGATGAGATTCCTTGTTTATACTATCATTCAATTTCTGTATACCAGAGAAACAATCACACACAGTTTATTAATGTCTTTCATGTACACCACAGTAGTAGACATCATGAGAGACAGAAATGTAGTAAAGCATAATTCTTGGTTCTTAGAAGAAGTGACTTTTTTTTTTTTTTTAAGATTTCCCAAGAGCTGTGTGTCCTGTGTTTGTGTATGTATGTTTTGCCTTCTGGCATTGTTAGCTGTTTAGATATCTGTCTCTCCCAATGGACTCTACATGTAACTTTCTGAAGATACGAATAAAAACTATCCAGAAACCAGGCTTTATTCTTTCATAGATCCACCACAGTGCAATAAATATTTACTGAAATGTATAAACAGACAGACCACTATTAACAATCCCATGTGTTTCTATAGCTTATTAGTTTCAGGAACTCGGCACAAGATTTCCTGGAGATACTTTTATTTATTTTTGGAAATTGTATTTATGTTTAACTTTTTCTTTAGCTTTGGCTGTCCTGGGTCTTCCTCCTTTCTCCAGCTGCAGCGAGTGGCAGACACTGGTTTCAGGGTGCAGCCTTCTCATTGCAGCGGCTTCTCTTGCTGCCGAGCACGCGCTCTAGGTCACGTGGGCTTCAGGAGTGGCAGCGCGCGCGCTCGGTGCCTTGCAGGCTTCAGAGCACAGGCTCGGTAGCTGTGGTGCAGGGGGTTAGTTGCTCCGTGGCGCATGGGATCGTCCCAGGTGGTGGATCGAACTGGTGTCCCCGGCATTACAAGGCAGATTCTTAACCACTGGACCACCAGGGAAGCTTGAAACTTTTCAAATTGGTGGTTCGATGATCAAAGTGTTAAAAATGGGAGTTCTGTGGCCAAACCCACAACACTAGAAGCTGAATTTTGATACGATGTATAAGTCTGCCTTCTAGAATATAAGGGGTAGGACAGCAGGAAATGGGTCTATCTTGGTGTATCATTAAGGATAGTTTTGCTACCAAGGAACATGAATCAACTCTAGGGAGGCTGGAGTGTAAAGAATCCTAATCAGGGAGTTCCCCAGCAGTCCAGAGGTTGAGATTTAGCCTTGAAAGCAGGGGCTGTGGGTTTGATCCCTGGTTGGGGAGCTAAGATCCTATGTGCCTCATGGCCAATATACTAAGACCAGAAGCAATATTGTAATAAATTCAATAAAGATTTTGGAAAATATTTACATTTTAAAAATGTAAAAAAAAAAAGAATTGTAATCAATGAAGCATATGACAGAGGAATACAGAGTGGACTATAAGAGGACACGATGGAGAAGGGATGCGAAAAGATCCCAAGAGGTTGTTTCATCTAAGGTGAATCTTGGAGGACAGACACATTTCCAGAAAGAGGAAGAGAAAGGACCATCCCAATGGAGGTGGCAGTGCCTGCAAAGGTGAAAAGGGGAAGTGAGAACTTATCTGAGGTGTCCAGGGAGTGGCTGCTGTTTATTCTGGCAGGAAATAAAGCTGTCAGGTATTCATTGATTCACACTAAAATATTTGTCGAGTGCTTGCTGTGTGCTAGTATACGAATGGTGGTTGTCTTTTTTTATCCATTTTCCCTTCCACAAATCATATTTCCTTTCAAATTACCTCATCCCCATTCACCAGTTCCACGGTGCTTCACCGGGGGCCCCGCTTTTGTGACTAGGGATGGGCATAGCTAGAACAATTGGATATTCCTTTCTCGAATATTGTCCAGCCAAAGAGACAGAGAATGGCTGATGTTCATCTGGTTTGCTCCAGCTACAAGACTGTTCTGTCCACTTCTGTTTCCTCTTTCTCAAGAACAGCCCTGGACCGTTCCTACTTCCAAATCTGGCTCTCCATCCGCCCCATTGATTCTGTGAGTGATATCCCTTCAGGAAATACCCTCTGATTAAATAGCAGAAGACTCAACTGATACAGCCAGTCCCTGTATTAGCAGTGACAATGTTCAGCTAAATATTGGTGGTTCTTATTCTGAAGAAGCATGTTGATCAGAATGGGGTTGGGGTTCTGATGAGGATTATATAAACAAACGTAATTGAGTTATGGAAAAGATACAATGAGAACATAGGAGAGCCACCCTACATCTATCTGGGAAAATCAAGGCTGACCTCACAGAAAAGGAAGTTCTTCCTCCATCTCTTGAAGGAGAGGAAGGAATTTATGGATAGAGAAGTGTGGAAGGACATACCAAGAAAAGAGAACCTTATGCAGGAAGGAAGAATAATGGCTTCCTTGGGGGAACTACAGGGATTTCCCTACAAGTATATTTTAGAGGATGCAAAAAGTTTGCATTTTATCCTAGAAACAGGGACAAGACATTCAAGAAATTGTAAGCAGTAGAATTAAATGACCTGATATATATTTACAGATAGAACTCTGAAGAACATTGAGATCAGGGTAAGAAATGAGATGAAGGAAGAAGTATGCAGTATGAGCAGAAGGGCTGGGTTGGAGAGGAGGGAAGCATTAGACTAGAAGGAAAAACAGCCTACAGAAACAAAAAAGGTTATTTAGATGAGAGATGACAAGGGCTCCAAGTCTAAAAATTATAGTGGGAGGAATGAGTCCAGAGACATTTCGAAAGGGACTTGACAGACTTGAAACCTATGGGCTGTGGGAACAAGGAGAGCTGAGGGTGAGGTAGGACGGTCTAAGATAAAGGATAAATCACTGGGTAACTTTAGGTAACAACAAGTTACCGGTAAGATAAAGCACACGGGAGGAGCAGGGGCAGCGGTGAAAAGGCACCTACACCAGGCTAAGTCGGCATGTCAGGTCTAGAGTTCAGGATGCATGAATGTAGGAGTCATCACAAACCAGTAATTAAAGATATGGAAATAGACGAAACTGCCTGGGAGAGCACGTGGAGTCAGGAGGGCAGAGGAGGGCCCCCAACAGAAGTCTGATGTAGAGCAAGTCTCCAAAGATGGCCGCAGTGAGCGACGCCTCCCATTATCCCCGCGTGTGTATAGTCCCTGCTCGCAGCGAGTCTGCCTTGGCAACATTCTGTACATTGACTGTTGCCATAGCTACGCAGCTACACACATCTGTCAAAACACATCAGACTGTCCACCTAAAATAGATGACTCTTACTATTTGCTGTTGTTCAGTTGCTCAGTCGTGTCCCACTCTGTGCAACCCCATGGACTGCAGCACACCAGGCTTCCCTGTCCTTCACCATCTCCCGGAGCTCGCTCAAACTCATATCCATTGAGTCGGTGATGCCATCCAACTGTCTTATCCTCTGTCGTCCCCTTCAATCTTTCCCAGCATGAATCTTTCCTAGTAAGTTGGCTCTTCTCATCAAGTGGCCAAAGTATTGGAGTTTCAGCTTCAGCATCAGTCTTTCCAATGAATATTCAGGACTGATTTCCTTTAGGAATGACTGGTTGGATCTCCTTGCAGTCCAAGGGACTCTTAAGCATCTTCTCCAATGCCATAGTTCAAAAGGATCAATTCTAGACCACAAGGTAGCCAAATTACTGATGAAGAAATGCCCATTATAGAAGCATTTCAAAGATCCATGTGGAATGAATGCTCAAATCGGGATGTCATCATTTTGCAACCTGTGATGAACTGAGCTGCAGTGGCTGCTAGTAACACAGAAAGAGCCACCTGGACACCAAGTGCTTCTTGAGGAAGAAGACAACACCATCGGCACAGCAGTCTCCCCACCGTCAACCAGTCAAATCTGAATCTGATAAAGCCTCTAGATTCAACCATCAATTTGCAGGAAGTACAGAGGACAGAGCATAATGATAAACTATGTTATAAGGTTGCAGTCAACAGAATTGTGACTCTGGGAAACCTATATGGCAAATGATCTGGTTTCTTCAACAAATAAGTTGCAAGGAGGGAAAAGATGAAAAGGGAATCAATCGAGACTTAAAAGACATATATTTTACAAAAAAAAAAACCCTACCACACACACTACAGTGTTTAGGCATGCAGAGTTGGAAAATCAAACTGCAAATAAGAGAAAGTAACAGTCTTGTGTGCAGTTTGCGCATAGGAATGGCTTCTGGAGTGACTGGCCAGGTGTCTTCCCTCATGGAGGGCGGTTACAGGGCATTTGCCTTACAACAATTTATTAAAATACATATCATGTTTTGCTTTTTAAAATGTTCACTACAACTAGATTTAAAAGAGTTTAGGTTTTAGATGGTGCAGTAAAGATGTTCCATTTGCTTCTCCTAAAATAGTAATAATAATAACAGAAAGATACCCATATGCCCTGAATTTTCCAAGCAGTGATTTGTAAGGAGGACGAAACGCATTTATTCACTAGAGTAAATCTGAAATATTAACAGTTAACTTGGTTTTTCCACTTGAATCCTTACAGAACTAATAACAGATAAATAGTACTTTTTAAGAGAACCAAAAAGCCAAGCCTTGTTGGAACTGACAAATCTTTTGGTTTTTTCTTTTTCTTTTTCAATTTACTTGACTAATCGTGGGTGGTTAATTTTGTGAACTGAATGCATGATTTGTTTGATACAAGTGAAAGAGGAGCCTCCAGGTCCAAGATGTTCCAAGACAGTTTACTGGAGTCTAGCAGTCACAACTGACAAAATTCTTATACTGAACAAAGCATATTGTAGGGATAGTCACTGAGTACAAGTTATTTTATTATCTGAAGTTTAAATGGTTTCATATGACTCCCAACATGTTAACATGACACAACTACTTTGGAAAATGGGCAGTTTCTAATAAACTTACATATAGGCCCTGCTGCTGCTGCTGCTGCTAAGTCGCTTGAGCCATGTCCGACTCT
>SJYC01037957.1:0-20243 GCA_006408675.1 Madoqua kirkii
TATTTTATTATCTGAAGTTTAAATGGTTTCATATGACTCCCAACATGTTAACATGACACAACTACTTTGGAAAATGGGCAGTTTCTAATAAACTTACATATAGGCCCTGCTGCTGCTGCTGCTGCTAAGTCGCTTGAGCCATGTCCGACTCTGCGACCCCATAGAAGGCAGCCCACCAGGCTCCTCTGTCCCTGGGATTCTCCAGGCAAGAACACTGGAGTGGGTTGCCATTTCCTTCTCCAATGCATTAAGTGAAAAGTGAAACTGAAGTTGCTCAGTCGTGTCCGACTCTTAGCGACCCCATGGACTGCAGCCCACCAGGCTCCTCCATCCATGGGATTTTCCAGGCAAGAGTACTGGAGTGGGGTACCATTGCCTTCTCCGCATATATGCCCTATGACCTAGCAATTCTGCTTCTTAGTAACATCCCAGAAGAAATTAAAACGTACTTCCATGAAGAGCTGTATACAAGTGTTTAGAGTAGCTTCTTTCATAATAGCCTGAAGAGATCTGGAAACAGTTTAAATGTCCATCAATAGGGAATGGAGGAATTCCCTGGTGGTCCAGTGGTTAGAATTCCATGCTTCCATCCCGGTGAGAGAACTGAGATCCTGCTAGCCATGTGGTATGGCCAAAAAAAAGAGCGGGGTGGGGTGGAGATAAACAAACGTGGTATATCCATACAATGAAATACCATTCAATATTAAAGAGAACTACTTCATGCTACGGCATGGATGAATCTCAAAAACATGCTGCGTGAAAGAAGCCAGACCCTCCCCTCCTCCCCAAAATAAAGCACACATTGTCTGATTCCATTCATATGAAGTTCAACAACAGTCAAATCTACTGTATGATAATAAGTCAGAAGAGTGGTGATCTCAGAAGGGCAAAGAAACTCTTCTTCCCCGGAAGTTTGGAAAATGACGCATATTATAAATTCTTTAGTTTGAGTCATTCTTATTAATAGAAAACTAGTTTCTCTCCACCTTCACTAAATAAAGGTTCAGTTCAGTTCAGCTGCTCAGTCGTGTCTGACTCTTTCTGACTCCATGAGTATGATATTTAAGTATAAAATGAATTTCTGACATGGTTTTTCATATATGGGAAACTGAAGGGATAAACATCCCTGAAAATAGGGACCATGACTTAGGAATTAAAAGAAAGAAAATGGCAACAGTCTTATCTTTTTGCTCACCTGATAGTTTGAAGCAGCCACTCCATCTCAGGATTCCTATGTTCTGATGATGAACACAAGACTAAGGCCTTTGGTCTTCAGCCAGTACTCATCACTCCCTGTCCCTTGTTGGCAAAATTCAACAACAGAAGTTCTGTGAGGATGAAGGTTTTGTCTGGTTTTGTTCATTACTATGACTCCAGCTCTCAAGATAGCACCCAACACATAGTGAGTACTCAACACATATTTGTTGAATGAATAAATGAATGCATAAGCACATCTACTGCTTGCAGGATTTAAGTAGAACCCCATTGAGGAGGAGACATCTCATAGCAAGTGCTCTTCAAACTTGAGATTCCCCTTGACAATGGTTCGCACAGTCTAATCAGCCATGCTTCTTGCTATACTTCCACCTGCATAATCTTGTTAGACTTCTCTCAGAATTAGAAAGCACTACGCTATCATGAACATGATTTCAGTTCAGTTCAGTTGCTCAGTTGTGTCCGACTCTTTGCGACCCCATGAATCACTGCATGCCAGGCCTCCCTGTCCCCTGTCCATCACCAACTCTCGGAGTTCACTCAGACTCACATCCATCGAGTACGCCAGGCCTCCCTGTTCATCACCATATCTCGGAGTTCACTCAGACTCACGTCCATTGAGTCGGTGATGCCATCCAGCCTCGGTCGTCCCCTTCTCTTCCTGCCCCCAACCCCTCCCAGCATCAGTCTTCTCCAGTGAGTCAACTCTTCTCATGAGGTGTCCAAAGTACTGGAGCTTCAGCTTTAGCATCATTCCTTCCAAAGAAATCCCAGGGTTGATCTCCTTCAGAATGGACTGGTTGGATCTCCTTGCAGTCCAAGGGACTCTCAAGAGTCTTCTCCAACACCACAGTTGAAACGCATCAATTCTTCGCTGCTCAGTCTTCTTCACAGTCCAACTCTTACATCCACACATGACCACAGGAAAAACCATAGCCTTGACTAGACGGACCTTAGTCGGCAAAGTAATGTCTCTGCTTTTGAATATGCTATCTAGGTTGGTCATAACTTTTCTTCCAAGGAGTAAGCGTCTTCTAATTTCATGGCTGCAATCACCATCTGCAGTGATTTTGGAGCCCCAAAATTAAAATCTGACACTGTTTCCACTGTTTTCCCATCTATTTCCCATGAAGTGACAGGACTGGATGCCATGATCTTCGTTTTCTGAATGTTGAGCTTTAAGCCAACTTTTTCACTCTCCTCTTTTACTTTCATCAAGAGGCTTTTCAGTTCCTCTTCACTTTCTGCCATAAGGGTGGTGTCATCTGCATATCTGAGGTGATTGATATTTCTCCCAGCCATCTTTATTTCAGCTTGTGCTTCTTCCAGCCCAGCGTTTCTCATGATGTATTCTGCATAGAAGTTAAATAAACAGGGTGACAATATACAGCCTTGACAGTACTCCTTTTCCTATTTGGAACCAGTCTGTTGTTCCATGTCCAATTCTAACTGTTGCTTCCTGACCTGCATACAGATTTCTCAAGAGGTAGGTTGAACATTTGCAAAACATCTGTTATTTGAAAGGATACCAAATTCTTAGCCCAGCTCTGGGAATAACTGCCCTCTGTATCATGAATAAGGAACATGGAGGGGGAAAAGGCCACATGCCCTCAAAGTGGTGAGGGGAGAGTGGAACTGAGCAAAGAAACACCTTGGCTTCACCACCCCACGGAGAAAGCCAGGTCCCCTGAAGCCGGCCCCAGGGAGAGTCGCCAGGGCGTGGGTCTCTCTGGGAACAGAAGCCAGCGAGGAAGGGAGATTTCGAGTGTTGTCGCTGCCATCAGAGATGCGCATTTGCAAGCTTCAGCTACTAGGGGGCAGAGTTAGAGCAGCAGCAATGGCAGACCGTTTCCAGAAATGGAGAGGCTGGAGGACGAACTAGGCATCTAGCCAGCGTAAAAGCAAGAGAAATGAGAGGCCAGAAAAGGCACAGGAAATATGGGTTCAGCAGAGCTGGTAGGTGGATACGAGGGTGTGGACGGACCGGGAGCATAACGCTGAGGTGGCAGCGGGCTGCTGAGCACTGCTGAGAGGCAGGGTGAGAAGGGCCCAACCCACCTCCAGAGCCTGGCAGTGCCTCTGATAAGGGGACCCAAGGTGTAGCTGCTGCACACTAGAATCCCTAAGCCTGGACACTTATATACTAAGTGGGGTTGGGGGCCGGGGGTCCCAACTAGAGAGGAACAGTCTTCAGAGGGAACCTCCCAGGACAGTTGGAAGGAATCCAGAAACAAGTACAGACAGAGAAAAGGGGTGGCCTCTGTGAAAATCGAGGGAGGATGTTTTTTTAGGACAGCAGTGAAGAAATTCTCCTCTGTTAGTAAACTGATGACTGAAATCTCACTAGCTTGCCTCTTCTTGATCTTAAAGCTTCTATCCCAGTTAAAATTCAATGCCCTGCACCGCCACCCCCCCAAAAATAATGGAATACTTGGAATTAGTGAGTAATTTATTAAGTAAATGTTAACTGAGCATCTGTTTTGTGGAACTAAGAGCTTGCATTCTAGTGGGGCTGTAGCAGTAATAAACAAGTAAATATGTAAATGAAAATTTCACACCATAAAAGGGCGAAGGAGAAAATGAATCAGATATGGAGAAAGAGGACAACCAGGCAGTCTGGGAGAATCTTCAGCTAAGATGCTCAGGAAAGTCTCAAGGGTGGTATCCGAGTCAAGACCTAGGTGTTCAGTTCAGTTCTCTCACTCAGTCATGTCCGACTCTTTGCGACCCCATGAACCACAGCACGCCAGGCCTCCTTGTCCATCACCAACTCCGGGAGTCGACCCAAACCCATGTCCATAGAGTCAGTAATGCGATCCAACCGTCTCATCCTCTGTCGTCCCCTTCTCCTCCTGCCTTCAGTCTTTCCCAGCATCAGGGTCTTTTCAAATGAGTCAGCTCTTTGCATCAGGTGGCCAAAGTATTGGAGTTTCAGCTTCAACGTCAGTCCTACCAATGAACACCCAGGACTGATCTCCTTTAGAATGGACTGGTTGGATCTCCTTGCAGTCCAAGGGACTCTCAAGAGTCTTCTCCAACACCACAGTTCAGAAGCATCAATTCTTCGGTGCTCAGCTTTCTTTATAGTTCAATTCTCACATCCACACATGACCACTGGAAAAACCGTCACCTTGACTAGACAGACCTTTGCTGGCAAAGTAATGTCTCTGCTTTTGAATATGCTATCTAGGTTGGTCATAACTTTCCTTCCAAGGAATAAGTGTCTTTTAACTTCACGGCTGCAATCACTATCTGGGGTTCATAATGCAAAGATCTGTAGGAAGAACCTTTGAGGCAAGAGGCGGCAGCAGTTCAAGTGATCAGACTTTTGTTAGCTCCAAAATAAAGGGTTGGATTTTATTCTACTTGTAATGAAGTTATTGGAGAGTTATAAACAGAAAAAGGGGTCAGATCTCATTTACATTTTTAATAGAGCTCAGTGAGGCCTCAACTCTAAGGAGGCAGAAAGACCAAGCAGGGACCAAGTGCAGTAGTTTCAACAAGAGATGATGGTGGCTGGACCAGAGAAGAAGCAGAGGGCTGAAAAGGGCTGGAGGAGTTTTGACTGTTTTCTAAGTGGATGGAGGCCAGCGGAAGCACAGAAGACAGCTAGATATTTAGCTTGAACAAGTATATGGGTGATGGTGTTAAATGAAAGGAGGAAGGTGGCAGATCCAGTTGGTGGTGTCAGTTGAGGGGATCAAGGGTTCTATTCTGGACTCTCTGGGTTTTAGATGCTTAACAGATACCTAATGGAGGTGTCAAGTAGGCACCTCTGGAGAAAGGTCAGGGGTCAGAACAGTAAATGTCATTAGCATAAGGACAGTAGAGGTGCTAGTATTTGGATAGCATTTAAAGCCATCTGCTTAAGTGGGATCACCTAGCAACAGAGTGCAGACCAGTGAGAAGAGGGAACGAAGCCAGAGCTCCAGGAAGGGACCCCGGAGTGAGGACAGGGAGGTGGAGCCTGCAAAGGAGCTGAGAAGGAAGAACCTGAGAGTCGGACAGCCCACATGTGGTAATCAGAGTTGGACATATTTCAAGTCAGAGGGTGTGCCAGGTGGCACCTGGTCCAGTGCTGCCAAGCTGTTGAGCAGGATTAGAAAAAAGTGATGATGACCTTGGCAAGGGTAGTTACAACCTAGGAAAGAGGTTGAAAACCCACTGGAAACTAGGTTGTGATTTAAAAAAAAAAAGAAAGAAAAATTTTGAGAACAGAGGAATACCCAGAACTGTCAGGAAAAAAAATCTATTGAGGGAGCTGAAGGCAAATCTTAAATAGAAGAGATTCCAATCCTGGCTGAATGTCAGAATCATCCAGGGAGCTTAAGAATATATACATTTCCTGGTCCCTTCCCAGATGTACTGAATTAGCAGGCATGGAAATTGGAATTTATTTATACATCATTATTTTATCATCATTAGTTTTGAACTTGGTTTTTCCTGGGGCTGGTTCAGTCGCTAAGTTGTGTCTGACTCTTTGCGACCCCATGGACCGTAGCCAGCAAGGCTCCTCTGTCCTTGGGCTTTTCCAGGCAAGAATACTGAAGTAGGATGCTATCTCCTTCTCCAGGGGATCTTCCTGACCCAGGGATGGAACCTGGTTCTCCTACATGGCAGGCAGATTCTTTACCAACTGAGCTACCAGGGAAGCAGTTGTTTTTTTCTAATTGAATCTAGATTGGCTTTTTAAAAATCTATTTATTTATTTTTGCTTGCACTGGGTCTTTGTTGCTGCATGGGGGTTTTTCTAGTTGCCGTGCACTGACTTCTGGCGCAGGCTTCTCATGTGGTGACTTTTCTTTTTGCAGAGTGCGGGCTCTAGGTGCATGGCTTCAGTAGTTGCAGCACGAAGGTTCAGTAGTTGTGACGCTCAGGTTCAGTGGCTCCACAGCATGTGGAATCAGCCTGCACGAGGGATCGAACCCGCATCCCCTGCATTGGCAGGGAGTCTCCATTTAGACTCGAATCAACTGTTTGAAAAGCTCCTTGGGTAATTCTGGTTTAGCTGATTAGAACAGAAGGTGAGCAAGGCAGGAATGTTTCTCTTGGTTTGAAAAAAAAAGGGGGGGTATTTAAAAGTTTATATTAACCTATAAACCTTTTGGTAGAACTTTCAAATTTTATCTCCCCTAAATTTTTCTTTTACTTTTAGAGCTTGCTGTCACGTGTCTTTTGATGAACTTTGTCAGAACACAAAATGAATATTCACAGAAAAACTCAGAAACGGGTAACCATGCTTGGGCATCCTGCTCTTTTTCATGGATATGTCTGCTCCTGATTTTATACTGCATACAATTAGATGCATTTTTTTTCTGCCATTGAAATTGTTGTTTGTACTTAATAGTGGTGTTGTTTTTTTTAGCAGTTTTGACAGCATTTGCAAATTGCCATCAGAAGGGGTTTGAGAATTGTTAAAAAGAGCCCTGAAATCTTTCTCTCTCTCCTGTTTCCTCTCTCTCCCCCTTTCTCTCTCCTCCCTTTTTTTTTTTTTTTTCTCTCTCTGCTCAGGTAAGCAATTTCCTCAGGGGAGGAAGGCCTGAAAGTTAAATTCCTGTCCCCCTTGAATTCAGTTGACTGGAAGAAAATCCCCAAACAGGAGTAATTTGATATGTCTGGAAGAAGCAGGAAAAACAACATTTAACCTAGGAGCTTCCCTGAAAAAAGCCTTTATTAACAACATCTATGAGCATCACTTCAAGTTCTCAGTGCACCCTCATGTCTATTACTTCGTTTGATGTGATATCAATCCTGGGAGAAACAATGCTCTTATCAACTTCCTCCCATTAAAAAAAAAAAAAAGCAGATGAATAAACGGAGGCTAAAAGGGCCCTGGTAGCTCAGAGGTTAAAGCGTCTGCCTCCAATGCAGGAGACCCAGGAAGATTCCCTGGAGAAGGAAATGGCAACTCACTCATATTCTTGCCTGGAGAATTCCATGGAGAGAGGAGCCTGTAAGCTATAGTCCATGGGGTCACAAAGAGTCGGACATGACTGAGCGACTTCACTTTCACTTTCTTAAAAGGGTTAATACAGTTCCCAGGGTCCTTCAGGTAGAAAAGTAGAAACTTCCAAGTGACTTGTTCAGAATCACAGAGTGCAAAAGTGAATGAAAGTAGCAAAGAGAGAGAGCAAGCTATTGATACATCCAACAGTTTGGATGACTCTCCAGGGAGAGACACTGAGTGAAAAAACCAACCTTAGAAGGTTGTGTACTCTGTCATTCCATTTACAAAAAATGTTTGAAATGATGAAAGTTCAGCAACAGTCTAGTGGTTGCCAGAGTTGGGGTATGGTCTAAGGAGGTGGGGCAGGAGGAGAAGGGTGTGGTTGTAACAGGGCAACACAAGGGATCTTTGTGGGGATGGAACTGTTCAGGATCTAAACTGAGATGGTGGATTCCTGAACCTACACATGTGATACACATGCATAGGTCCAAATTCAGACACACACACACACACACACACACACACACACCTGAGTACAAGTAAAACTGGAGAAATCTGAATAATAGATTATCTCAATGTCAGCCTCCTGGTTATGATACTGTACTTTGGTTTTGCAAAATATTACCACTGGGGGAAACTATGTAAGGGGCACACTAGATCCCTACTTAATTTCTTACAACCACATATGAATCTCTAATTATCTCAATAAAAATGTCAATTAAAAACAACAAAATGAGTCAGGGTGTTTCCCTGGCTTCTGGCTCTCTAGCCTGTGTGTTCTTTACCTTCCCCAAGTGCAGTGAAGTGAGATATGGCCTTACTCTTGGAATCCTCAGCCCAGTTTGACTCAATGCCCTTTGAGCGGCTGAGTTAGAGATGGAGTATATGCAACTGGAAACTACTGTTAAATCAGGCAAGGGAATGGTTTCCCTAAATAGTTAAACTCAATAACAAGGATTTACAGTATAGCATGGGGAACTATATTCAGGAGCTTATAATAAACTATAATGGAAAAGAATTTTTTAAAGAATATAGCTATATACATACTTACACATGTGTAGCGAAATCTGCTGTACACTTGAAACAAGCACAAACTTGTAAATCAACCGTGCTTCAATTAAAAATAGTAATTTAATAGAAAAAAAATTAACTCTCAAGGTGTCTCCTACATGGAAAACCAGGAGTTAGATTTTATACTCAGCATTATGACATTTAAATTTTCCCAAGTTAGCTATTCCAACACATGCACTCTGAGTTTTCTCTGACTTTGGGGACCCAGCTGCATATAGTTGACAGAGTTAAGCATAGAAAGGGGAGAACAGGATGGAGCCCTAGCTCTCTGGGTGGGTGGGGGACACACAACTAGTGGGAACAGTGACCTTCCCTAAGTGATTATTTGTGTGACAAGCAGAAGCAGAGGGTTGGTCTCTGACCAAAAGGGCTGGAACAGGTTGGTCACCGTTTCCATGTGTCAGACTATTTGCCCTTTTCCTTCTCTCCTCATTACATGAATTCAACTTCTTTCTCTTTCCTCTCCCCACCCCACCTTCTTGCCTGTCTCTTTCTCTTGATTTTCTTTTTTTTTCTTTTCTACATTTCTCTACTACGGTCACATTTTAATTAACACACAATTTTAAAATATTAACCCTCCCCCCCCCCGAAAAAAAAAATCACAGGAGAGCCGCTGAAGCCTGGTACCGTTCTTGTTCTGAGATCAGGACTGCAGCTCTAGTCCAGAGTGGTCCCCACGTGAAACAGCTTCCTGACAAAAGTGTGCTTGGTTGTGGGGAAGAAAACCTGAGCTAGTCTGGGCCACAGCAGGGAACTGGCCACTCGCCCTACAGCAGTTTCCTCACCTACTAAACAAAATAAATATTAACCCTCCCCCCACCCCCGAAAAAAAAAATCACAGGAGAGCCGCTGAAGCCTGGTACCGTTCTTGTTCTGAGATCAGGACTGCAGCTCTAGTCCAGAGTGGTCCCCACGTGAAACAGCTTCCTGACAAAAGTGTGCTTGGTTGTGGGGAAGAAAACCTGAGCTAGTCTGGGCCACAGCAGGGAACTGGCCACTCGCCCTACAGCAGTTTCCTCACCTACTAAACAAAAGGCATGCACTCAAAACTTCCTCTCTGAAGTCCCTTCAGTTTTGTCTGAGTCTGAAGAAACAAGCCTTGCTGACTAGGAGTGGTGGAATGCTGAGAAAAGACAGTCAGGCGTAGGTGGAGGACAGGGCGGTAGACATTCACTTCATGTGGAGTCTTTGCCAGAGGCTGAGTGTTCCTATGGGCCAGGAAGTTATGACCAAACCACGTGCCATCCACCCAGGGCTGAGCAGGCCAACGCTGTAATTACACCTAGGCCTTAATGGCGGGCAAGACCGGCAGGCTTTGGACTACTAATGGGCCACTGTAGGCGGGGAAGACCTGTGGGCACTGGACCACTAATCGAGAGAGGAGGAGGGATCTGACCTGTGCAGAATGACTCTCAAGCTAGGAAAGAGAGGTGATTCATTTTCTGCACCTAGGCATATGGGTGGGGCGGTGCAAACAATAGCAGGCGAAGGAAGAACTGGCTCTCCCTAGGGACCGAGGGAAGACCAGAAAACAGAAAGATCAACTAGTGGAAAACGCTGAGGAAGGAGGATCGGCTCTTCCCGAGGCTGATTCCCATGGCAACAGCAGCCTCCAAGCCCCGGCCCTCACAGCTTAGGAGCAATGGAGGGGAAATCGGTCGTTGGGGCGGGATACACAGACATTCACTGTGCTGTGCCTCTGTGCCAGGCGCTCTCGTGGGTGTTACCTCATTTAATCTTCACAGCAGTTCCACGAAGTCATAGTATCTCCATTTTACACCTGAAGAAACTAACACTCGGGGAGGTTAAGTCACAAACCAGGACCTTGGGCTGAGCCAGCACTGACGCTGGGTCTGTCTGAGTCTCAGGTCTGAGTTCTTCCCCAGGGAAGAGCCTGCTTCTTTTCAGATTCTTTTCAGCCCCTCCAGAGCCACCATCTGCTCTGAAGTTGCTCGTCTCACCCTGCCGCTGACCATACTTCAGTTCAGTCACTCAGTCGTGTCTGACTCTTTGTGACCCCATGAACCGCAGTACGCCAAGCCTCCCTGTCCATCACCAACTCCCGGAGTTTACTCAAACTCATGTCCATTGAATCGGTGATGCCATCCAACCAACTCATCCTCTGTCATCCTCTTCTCCTCCCACCTTCAATCTTCGCCAGCATCAGGGTCTTTTCAAATGAGTCAAATCTTCGCATCAGGTGGCCAAAGTATTGGAGTGTCAGCTTCAGCATCAGTCCTTCCAATGAACACCTAGCACTGATCTCCTTTAGGATGGACTGGTTGGATCTCCTTGCAGTCCAAGGGACTCTCGAGTCTTCTTCAATACCACAGTTCAAAAGCATCAATTCTTCAGCACTCAGCTTTCTTTATAGTGCAACTCTAACATCCATACATGACTACTGGAAAACCATAGCCTTGACTAGACGGACCTTTGTTGGCAAAATAATGTCTCTGCTTTTTAATATGCTATCTAGATTGGCCATAACTTTTCTTCCAATGAATAAACATCTTTTAATTTCATGGCTGCAATCATCTGCAGTGATTTTGCAGCCCCCCAAAATAAAGTCAGACACTGATATTAAGTCAGCCACTAAATATCAGAAGATATTAAGAAGAGGTGGCAAGAATACACGGAAGAACTGTACAAAAAAGATTTTCAAGACCCAGTTAATCACAATGGTGTGATCACTCATCTAGAGCCAGACATCCTGGAATGTGAAGTCAAGTGGGCCTTAGAAAGCATCACTATGAACAAAGCTAGTGGAGGTGATGGAATTCCAGTGGAGCTATTTCAAATCCTGAAAGATGATACTGTCAAAGTGCTGCACTCAATATGCCAGCAAATTTGGAAAACTCAGCAGTGGCCACAGGACTGGAAAAGGTCAGTTTTCATTCCAATCCCAAAGAAAGGCAAAGTCAAAGAATCTTCAAACTACCGCACAATTGCACTCATCTCACACACTAGTATAGTAATGCTCAACATTCTCCAAGCCAGGCTTTAGTAATACGTGAATCATGAACTTGCTGATGTTCAAGCTGGTTTTAGAAAAGGCAGAGAAACCAGAGATCAAATTGCCAACATCTGCTAGATCATCGAAAAAGCAAGAGAGTTCCAGAAAAAAACATCTATTTCTGCTTTATTGACTATGCCACAGCCTTTGACTGACCATACTTGCTCATACACTAATGACAGCTCTAAGAACGCCGTGTTATCTGGCAGTGGGCAGGGAGCTGGAGCCCAGATTTTGAGTCATAAAACCCTGAATTTGAATCCTGACTCTGCTAACTTGGTGCCCTGTGGCCTAAACTTTATTAAGCCTCAACTTTCATTTCTGTAAAGTGGAATAATGATACTAAAGTCCTAGAGTTGTTTTGAGAATTCTGTGTACATGTAATGAGAAGCTCAATGGTTGGCACACTGTCAATGCTTAATAAATGATGGCTATTAAATTACATTAGCCTGAGCCTAAACTGTGTTTCTTAGGCTTGGCTACACATCAGAAATCACCTGGGGAGCTCTGGAAACACGGAGGCCTGGGATGGCTCCACCCCTAGAGATTCTGGTTTAATGGTCCAAGATGCAGTCTGGGATTGGGAGTTTTACAGACTCACCAGCTGATTTTCCTGTGGTTCTCAAGACATCAGAGCATGCTTTAAGATCACCTGGAGGACGTGCTGAACCACAGTTGATTGGGCCCCGTCCCCAGCTTCTATGTCTGAAATCTTAAATCTTTTAGACAACCTCCAAGCTTTCCAGCTTCCTTAATGAAAATAACATTTTCATTGACTGCTATTTTGTACGGTTTTATTGATTAGTATTTTGTGCAGACTTTATACTACAGGTAGTGTATCTTATTTAATCCTCCCAACAATCCTATAAGTATTTTTCATTTTACAAATGAGGACTGTGAGGGACTTTCCCTGGTGGTCCGGTGGTTAAGACTCTGGGCTTCCACAGGGAAATAAGATACCACATGGCATCAAGCAGCCGAGGAAGGCCCACGAAACAGACAAAAGCAAATGAGGAACCGCAGTCTCTGAGTCTTCGAGAGGCTTGGGTGCTTTTTTCAAGACCCCAAGCTGCTAGGTGGACAGAGCCAGTTTGGACTCTCGAGAGCATCCTCTTTTTAAAAAATAATTCTATTTATTTATTTGGCTGCATTATTCTAGTTGCAGCACACAGGATCCTTGTTTGACCACGTGGGACCTTTTGTTGTGGCTGCAGGCTCTCTATAGATGTGGTTCATGGGCTTAGTCGTCCCGTGGCATGTGGGATCTTGGTTCCCTGACCAAGGATCAAACTGACCCCCCCTGCATTGCAGGACAGGTTTTTTTTTCTTTCTTAATATTTTTAAACAGTTTATTTATTTTTGGCTGCTCTGGATCTTTGTTACTATGCATGGCCTTCCTCTAGTTGTGGAATCTTCTGAGACCTGGAATCAAGACTGTGTCCCCTGAAGTAGCAGATGGATTCCTGTCCACTGCACCACCAGAGATGACCCTCACCTGTGATATTTTTTTGATGTTGTTGCTCAGTATATGGGTTTATTTTTCATTACATTTTTACTTGTTTCCACATTATCCAACTCACTGTAGCAGTCAGGCGGTAGGACAGGGACAAAGATGATCCTAGAGCTGAACAAAGAAAGAAAGGGTGGAGTTCCTTGGTGGTCTAGGGGCTAGGATTCGCTGCTTTCATGGCCATGGCCCGACTTCAATCCCTGGTCAAGAAACTGTCCTACAAGCTGTATGGCCAAAATTTAAAATTAAAAAAAAAAAGGAGAAAGGGCTTAGTTGTTAAGTAAGGCTCTTCCCTCTGTCTCTGCCCTTCACAATTGTGGTATCACTAAGGAATGTGATCTGGGAGTGGATTTGTCTTGGATGCAAAGGCGAATCAGGCCACACCTGCAAAGACAGCCACACAGTGGCAGGGCGGATTCTTCACCCTTGGATCACCAGGAGGTCCCTGCATCCTTTTAATTAAGACCCCAAAAGTCCTCCTTTTCCTCCTAATGCAGCTCTTCTTCAATATTACTGAGAACCACAAGCCTTGGCCTCCTGTCTCTCCCAGTCTCTCGGGCATCATCATTCCATTCTCCAACCAAGGATGGAGCCTCAGGATCTGCATTTCTAACAAGTTCCCAAGGAGATGGTGACGCTGCTGGTCTGGGGGACCACACTCTGAGAATCATCGGCCTAGAAGAAGTGGAGAGGAGACTGAAAGGTGGGAAAGCACTTGTTTTAAAATCCTGCACCCAGGAATCGTGGTCAGGTCTCCAGAGATTCACAAACCATTTGCTTCCGAGAGCAGCAACAAGGTCCAAGCCTGGGGTTCCTCACCTGCTGAAGGAGACTGTTCAGAGTTGTTGGGAGCTGTGGTTAAAAGTGCCTGGGCAGGCTCCCCTGGGGGTGCAGAGGTGAAGAATCCAACTGCCAAAGCATGGGTTTCGGGTTGGGTCCCAGGTCCAAGAAGATCCCACGTGCAGTGGGGCAGCTATGCCCGTGCCCCACAGTCGCTGGGCCCACGAACCCAGAGCATGTGCTCCACAACCAGAGAAGCTGCTGCAATGCAAAGGCCGGGGGCTGCACCTAGGGAGGAGTCCCCATTCACCACAACTAGAGAAAGTCCACGGGCAGCATCAAAGACCCAGAGCAGCTGAAAACTAATTAATTTTCTAGTTTTCATTTTTAAAAAGTGCCTAGGATCTGTGCCACTGAGTGGGCAGCCAACATCTAATCTTACACTTAGCAGAAGAGCTACCTTTGCCTTAAGACCTAAGAGAACAGGTAGTCCCATTAGGAAAGGAAACATTCTCACAAATTCTTTACACCTTGCTAGACAAAACTGCCTGCCCTCTGCCAGCTGTTCCTCCATGGCCCCACTCAGGGAGTCAAGTACCACGGCTTTCTCGCTCTCAGGCTCTGCACAACAATGCATTATCCCTCTCTGGAATATCTGCAATTTAAAAGAAGCTGATCTGTAGGTCAGAACTAATAAAAATGCCTTTCAGCGGGGAGAAAGACAGCTGAGTTAGAAGCTGTGGAGCTACCACATTCCAGGTCCTTCTCCCTGTTCAGTTTCCTTGTTAATTTAACAGCACTCTAGGCTCTAGACACGGGCTGACCCTGTCTGAGTAGAGTTTTAGCCGGAGAGGGTGGAGGATGGATTTAAGAGGGCAACCCTCGAGCAAGTGAGACCTGCTCAGAGGGTTTGAACAGGGCAAAAAGAGGCAGCCAGGGAACAGAGGCACTGGGCGTGTGACTTTAAGGAACAAGAATCTGCCGGCCTTGTGATACATCGAGTATGGAGGCTGATGGGGAAGAAAATCTAACACGATGCAGAATTCTGACTCCCAGATCGGAGTTTAGAAAGAGGAGTGGGTTTACAGGTAGAGAAAAGAATACTTGGTTTGGGAGACATGCAACTGTTTTCATATGTCTGGGACAGCTGAGTAGAAGTATCAAGTAGTTAACAGTTATTGATCAAAACAGATACTGGGGGGACTTCCCTGGCAGTCCAGTGGATAGGAATCTGCCTTGCAATGCAGGGGACATGGGTTCAATCCCTAGTCTGGGAACTAAGATCCCACGTGGCTCAGAGCAATTAAGCCCATGCACCGTAACTAGAGAGGCGGGGTCCCACAATGAAAGATCCCACATGAAGCAACTAAGACTGGATGCAGCCAAATAAATTAAATAAATAAGCATTTTAAAAATAGATACTGCAATCAGTGCTTCACAAGCCTTATTTCTCGAGTCTTTTGAGTCTTTCGGAGACAGGCTTCCCTTTCAGAGAGGCAAAGAATTCATTGATAAGCTAAATAGAGTAAGGTGGGTGACAGAATTGAGGATATTAGCACTGAGCGACCAGTTTCCCTTTTCTCTTTCCTGCACTGGAGAAGGAAATGGCAACCCACTCCAGTGTTCTTGCCTGGAGACTCCCAGGGACGGGGGAGCCTGTTGGGCTGCCGTCTATGGGGTCGCACAGAGTCGGACATGACTGAAGCGACTTAGCAGCAGCAGCACTGGGAGAAGAGGGCTGCCCTGAGGGCCTGGGACTTGGGAATGGAACCGGAGCCAAGGCCACGCAAGAGAGAAAGAAGTTGGGAAATGCGCATTCAGAGACGAGAAATCTGCCAAGGCCAGAGAGGTAGGAGAAAGACCAGGAGAGACGGCTCTCTGAAAAGCCACGCAAAAGGAAGGGACGCAGCAAGTGAAGGACAAAGTGCCAGACAGAAGAGAAGACAGAGCCGCGGTGGTGGGACTTAGCAGCTGCCCACGGGTGATCCTCCCCCTGGGTAAGTTTCATCAACCTGTGGGCACCTAAAGCTAGAGGATTGTTGCGGCGTCGCAAGCACACAGAAGAAAGGAAGAGGAGAAAGATACTCGTTTCTTTTTTGAGGCAGGGTGACTGAAGAGGAAAGAGCAAAGGCTCTATCAAGATGAGAGTCCAAGAAAAGTTTTTCTTAATGAGAGGGCAAACTGTATTATCAGTTTTAAAATCTGTATATATCTTTGTAACCACCTAAACGTTTATATTATGAAGTTGCCCAAACATACAGAAAAGTGTAATGACATAATGAACCTCCTTGTCCAGACAGATATTATTTTCTTGGGCTCCAAAATCATTGTGGATGGTGACTGCAGCCATGAAATTGAAAGACACTTGCTCCTTGGAAAAGCTGTGATGAGAACAGTATAGAGATTCCTTAAAAAACTGGGAATAGAACTGCCATATGACCCAGCAATCCCACTGCTGGGCAGACACTCTAAGGAAACCACAATTGAGAGGGACACAAGTATCTCAATGTTCATCGCAACACTATTTACAGTAGTTAAGACATGGCGGTGACCTGATGTTCATCGGCAGATGAATGGATAAGGAAGTTGTGATTGCCTTCTCCTGATATGTATATACAAAAGATTATTACTCAGCTATAAAAAGGAATGCATTTGAGTCAGTTCTAATGAGGTGGGTGAACCCAAAGCCTATTATACAGAGTGAAGTAAGTCAGAAAGAGAAAGATAAATGCTGTATATTAATGCATATATATGGAATTTAGAGAGACGGTACCCACAATCCTACGTGTAGGGCAGTAAAGGAGACACAGATGTAAAGAACAGACTTTTGGACTCAGTGGGAGAAAGCGAGGGTGTGATGACTTGAGAGAACAGCATTGAAACATGTACATTACCACATATAAAATAGATGGCCAGTGCAACTTCGACGCATGAAGCAGGACACCCAAAGCCAGTGCTCTGGGACAACCCAGAGGGATGGGGTGGGGAGGGAGGTGGGAGGGAGGTTTAGGATGAGGGACACATGTATACCTGTGCCTGATTCACATTGATGTATGGCAATAACATGTACATTACCACATATAAAATAGATGGCCAGTGCAACTTCGACGCATGAAGCAGGACACCCAAAGCCAGTGCTCTGGGACAACCCAGAGGGATGGGGTGGGGAGGGAGGTGGGAGGGAGGTTTAGGATGAGGGACACATGTATACCTGTGCCTGATTCACATTGATGTATGGCAAAAACCATCACAATATTATAAAGTAATTATCCTCCAGTTAATCTAAATGAATTGACTTGAAAAAAGAAAAGCTATGACAAACCCAGACAGCATATTAAAAAGCAGAGACATTACTTTGCCAACAAAGGTCCATATAGTCAAAGCTATGGTTTTTCTGGAAGTCATGTATGAAAGTGAGAGTTGGACCACAGAGAAAGCTGAGCGCCGAAGAATTGATGCTTTTGAACTGTGGTGATGGACAAGACTCTTGAGAGTCTCTTGGACTGCAAGGAGATCCAACCAGTCCATCCTAAAGGAGATCAGTCCTGGGTGTTCATTGGAAAGACTGATGCTGAAGCTGACACTCCAATACTTTGGCCACCTGATGTGAAGGGCCAACTCATTAGAAAAGACCCTGATTCTGGGAAAGACTAAAGGCAGGAGAAGGGGATGACAGAGAATGAGATGGTTGAATCGCATCACCAACTCAATGGATGTGAGTTTGAGCAAGGTCCAGGAGCTGGTGATGGACAGGGAGGCCTCGCGTGCTGGAGTCCATGGGGTCGCAAAGAGTCAGACACGACTAAGCAACTGAACTAACTAAACTGAATCAGAAGGTACAAACCTTCAGTTATAAAATATGTAAGTTCTGGAAACCTAATTTACAGCATGGTGACTATAGTTAGTAGTATATACTTGAAATTTACTAAGAGTGTAGACTCCAACTGTCTTACCACCCCCAGCAACCCCCTCCACACACACCCAAGCTCACATGATAACCACGTGAAGTGATTGCTATGTTAATTTGCTTGTGGTATCATTTCACAATGTAAAGGCACACTTTGCTCATTTTATTGTAATTGGCAGATACCGTATATTAATATTTTACAGACTGAAAGTTTGTGGAAACTGCATCAAACAAGTCTATTGGCACCATTTTTCCAACAGCATTAGCTCACTTCTTGTCTCTGCGTCACATTCTGTTAATCACACTTCAAACTTTTTCTTGTTTATCTATCTACGGCTTTGTGTGAGCGTCTCACGGTGGTGCTCCTCTTGCTGCGGAGCACAGGCTGCAGGTGCACGGGCTCAGGAGTTATGGTGTGCAGGCTCCGTTGCCCTGCAGCATGTGGGGTCTTCCCAGACCAGGGCTTGGATAGTGCCCCTGCATTGGCAGGCAGATTCTTAACCACTGGACCACCAGGGAAGTCCCAAACTTTTTCGTTATTACTATTTTTGTTATGGTGATCTTTGATGCTATTATTATGATTTACTGAAGGTTTAGGTGATAGCATTTTTACCAGTAAAGTTTTTTGTTCTTGTGCTGTTTGCAGGATCATAGTTTCCCGATTAGGGATCAAACTTGGGTCCTTGGCAGTAAAAACACTGAGTCCTAACAACTAGACTGCCAGGGAATTCCCCAGCAATGAAGTATTTTTCAATTAAGGTATGCATCTTGATTTTTTAGACATATATTGCTTACATAATGAAAACCACAGTAGAATATAAAAATATTTAAAAAATTATATTGATTATAGCTTTTACATTAATAATTACTTACTTGGAAAATAGTTATTAGGTGCTGGTATTAAAAATGATTGATGACTCATTGGTTTATATGTTTCAGTGTCTTCATTTACCATTAATTTTACTGATTTTTGCCTCAGTTTGGCTTACTATTTATCAAAGATACTGGGTTATCTGTTTGTTTGAATGAGATATTTATGGTTGTGGAAATGTTGCCCTAATAAAAGTCTACTTGAATACGGCAATATTCACTTTATTGTGGTGATCTGGAATTGAACCCACAATATCTTTGAGGTCTGCCTGGTGCATTTATATTTCAAGACATCATGTTGTCTTGAAGACACCTTAAATACATACAATTTTATTTATTAACCATACTTCAATAAAGCTGGAAAAACAAAAATAACACATTAATTGCATAAAATAGGTAAAATATGCCATCTTTTATTTTGGGCTTGCAGGATCTCAGTTCCCTGACCAGGGATTGAACCCAGGTCATGGCAGTGAACTAGACTCCTAACCACTAGGCCACCAGTGACCTCCCAGCCTCCATCTTTTCTTAAATTATAATGTAATGTAACATGTGTAGTGGAATATGGAGTTAGTCCAGTTTTTTTTAATTAGTTTTTTTGTCTGCGCCGGTTCTCCATTGCTGTGTGGACTTTTCTCCGGCTGCAGCAAGTGGGGGCTACCGTCCAGTTACGGTGCGCTGGCTTCTCACTGCAGCGGTTTCTCTTTGGTGGAGCACCAGCGCTAGAGCTCAGGCTCAGTGGCTGTGGTGTGTAGGCTTAGCTGCCTGAGGCATGTGGGATCTTTCAGAATCAGGGCTCAAACCAGTGTCTCCTGATTGGAAGGTGGAGTCTTTAGCACTGAGCCAACAGGGAAGCCCTGTACAGTTTTTGAAAGTTTAGAAAAGTCTTCTCTGAGTCTTTTGAGTCAAGTGACCATTTTTTCCCCAATCTTCATTGATTTTTACCAATTTTAGTCACTGTAAGTGAAAGTCGTTTCCAACTCTTTGTGACCCATGGACTAGTCCATGGAATTCTCCAGGCTAGAATACTGGAGTGGGTGGCCTATCCCTTCTCCAGCGGGTCTTCCCAACTCAGGGATTGAGCCCAGGTCTCCTACATTGCAGGCAGATTCTTTACCAGCTTCCCTCAAGGAAGCATCTGAGGGTTTCCTTGGTGACTCAGATGGTAAAGCATCATCTGCCTGCAAATGTGGGAGACCCAGGTTCAATCCCTGGGTCAGGAAGATCCTCTGGAGAAGGAAATGGCAACCTACTCCAGTATTCTTGCCTGGAAAATTCCATGGACAGAGGAGCCTGATGGACTACAATCCATGGGGTCACAAAGAGCAACTGAGCAACTTCACTTTTAGTCACTGTAAGAAAAAAATTGATCAGAAATATCTTAAGTAAAAGAGAAATTTTCAAATCTTAGAAATTAGAGATAAACACTATTACCAGTTTCACATACTTCATCCTCCTAATGTTTAGAAAATCTTAAAATTATATTATACATATATACTATTTGTAACCTGTGTTCTTTTTCTTTTATCAATAGATTTTGCCTTATGTCAATCAGTTCAGTTCAGTTCAGTTGCTCAGTCTTGTCCAACTCTTTGCGACTCCATGAATCGCAGCACGCCAGGCCTCTCTGTCCATCACCAACTCCCAGAGTTTACCCAAACTCATGTCCATCGAGTTGGTGATGCCATCCAGCCATCTCATCCTCTGTCGTCCCCTTCTCCTCCTGCCCCCAATCCCTCTCAGCATCAGGGTCTTTTCTAGTGAGTCAGTTCTTCATATCAGGTGCCCAAAGTATTGGAGTTTCAGCTTCAGCATCAGTCCTTCCAATGAACATCCAGGACTGATCTCCTTTAGAATGGATTGGTTGGATCTCCTTGCAGTCCAAGGGACTCTCAAGAGTCTTCTCCAACACCACAGCTCAAAAGCATCA
>SJYC01037958.1:0-24135 GCA_006408675.1 Madoqua kirkii
ACAGTCCAACTCTCACATCCATATATGACTACCAGAAAAACCATAACCTTGACTAGACAGACCTTTGTTGGCAAAGTAATATCTCTGCTTTTGAATATGCTATCTAGGTTGGTCATAACTTTCCTTCCAAGGACTAAGCGTCTCTTAATTTCATGGCTGCAATCACCATCTGCAGTGATTTTGGAGCCCCTGAAAATAAAGTCTGACACTGTTTCCACTGTTTCTCCATCTATTTGCCATGAAGTGATGGGACCAGATGATCTTCGTTTTCTGAATGTTGAGATTTAAGCCAACTTTTTCACTCTCCTTTCACTTTCATCAAGAGACTCTAGTTCTTCTTCAGTTTGTGCCATAAGGGTGACGTCATCTGCATATCTGAGGTGATTGATATTTCTCCCAGCCATCTTGATTTCAGCTTGTGCTTCTTCCATCCCAGCGTTTCTCATGATATACTCTGCATAGAAGTTAAATAAGCAGGGTGACAATATACAGCCTTGATGTACTCCTTTTCCTATTTTGAACCAGTCTGTTGTTCCATGTCCAGTTCTAACTGTTGCTTCCTGACCTGTATACATAGAAAATTGTTCTGTTTCTATACCATATCAAATTTCTAAAATTTTATTATTAAAAGCAATCTATGATAATCTGTAAATCAACTATACTTCAATTTTTTAAATCTTTGATTTATCATTTTAAATATTTATGAACAATCTCTTCTTGCAACATTCATATTATTATTTAATCAATTATTATTGATTAAAGAATAATCAAATATTCACTTTTCACCTCCCCCCAACAAAAACTCAGTATTTCAAAATGTTACTCCAGAAAAGCTCTACTACTTACATTCACAGGAACAGTGCATGGAACGGGGGCTTGTCTGTTTTCTGCTAATCATTTCATAAGTACCTACTGCTTTCTCTGCTGTGTAGGTCTGCATGGATTCTCCTTGGCCACCTTGAGTTTGGTAACCTTAGACTATTATAAGCAGTTACCCTCTTCTACTTCTTTTGTAGTTGGTGTTCAGTTCCTAAATCATGTCTCTTTGCAACCCCAAGAACTGCTGTATGCCAAGCTTCCCTGTCCTCCACTATGTCCCAGAGTTTGCTCAAATTCATGTCCACTGAGTCAATGATGCAATTCAACCATCTCTTCCTCTGCTGCCCCTTCTCCTCCTGCCCTCAATCTTTCCCAGCATCAGGGTCTTTTCCAACGAGTCAGCTCTTGGCATTAGGTGGCCAAAGTATTGGAACTTTAGCTTCTGCATCAGTCCTTCCAATGAATATTCAGGATTTATTTTCTTTAAGATGGACTGGTTTGATCTCCCTGCAGTCCAAGAGGCTCTCAAGCATCCTTTCCAGCACCACAATTAGAAAGCATCAATTCTTTAGCACACAACCCTATTTATAGTACAACTCTCACATCCATACATGACTACTGGAACAACTACCCTTTCTTTAGCACACTATATAAACTTCTAGCTTAAAATAATATTTCTGCCATCAAAACATATGTTTGAGTTTGAAACATATATCACTTTTTCTTGCCATGATTCTGTTAATTTGAATTTTCTTTTTATTAACTGAGCTAGTAGTTTCAAGATTTTTCCCAAGCCATACTATTCGCCATCAATTATACAAAGGCAAAAAAATAGAATTGACAGGCAAACCAATATAGTTCTTTAAAAATTAAAATTCATTTTTCAAATCCCTAATTTTATATAAAATATGGCAAAATGTTAAGGTATGGCTGAACTGGAGTATAAGTGAAACAGATACTTTGTTTTTATCATCTTTAGCGGATAATTCATCATTAATTTCTTAAACTTTTTCATGAATGTTTCATTCATTTGTTTTGGCTGCCCTGGGTCCTGCTGGCTGCCGCGGGCTTTCTCCAGTTGCGGTGAGCAGGGCCTGCTCTCCTGTTCCGGCGCCCAGGTTTGTCACTGCGGTAGCTTCTCTTGTTGTGGAGCACGGGCTGCAGTGCTTGGCCTCAGTCGTGGTGGTGCACAGGCTAAGTTGCCCTGAAGCATCTGGCATGGACCAGGGATCAAACTCAAGTCCCCTGCACTGGCAGGTGGACCCTTTAACCACTGGACAACCAGAGACACCCCTATGAATATTTTAAGAAATTATTTAAGAGCAAAAAGGTTTTCTTCTAAATACTTAGTATCTGCTAAGTACCTTATATTTTGTTGTGTTCTTGTTTAGAAAGCTGGTATTTTCATGGCTTTATGACATGGGTTTTATTTAAGAGACTATATATATACATACCCATGCACACACATTACACATACATATATGAATGTATTTATTTCAAAAGACACTGCACTAAAAACGTATTTAAATTTTTGTTTTGTCACCGTCTAGAATATCAAATGGGACTTCCCCGGTGACTCAGTAGTAATGAATCTGCCTGCAGTGTAGAAGCTGCTGGTTCACTCCCCTGAGTTGGGAATATTCACTGGAAGAGGACACGGCAACCCACTGCAGTATTCTTGCCTGAAGAATCCCCATGGACAGAGGAGCCTAGCAGGCTACAGTTCCTAGGGTTGCACAGAGTTGGACAGATTGAAGTGACTTAAAACAAATATAGAAATAAAATCTTGAGATATTAACTGTATCTTTGTCCTGTAATACAAGATCACATTCCATGAATCTCACAACTACACTTAGACTACACAACTACACAACTCACTATGCAGTATATACACTTGCATATTCTACCTGTAAGATCTTTTCACATGGAAGTCTACCATGAGTTTTCCAGTTCTGTAATTTCTTTAGCTTTTTCAGTATAAGGAGAATGACAAGCTAACTTTTCACATACACTGTCCTATCATGATTCCTTTTCATCTTTCACTCTGCAGATTTCCAAGTGGTCTGGGTGGCTTTCTGATCTGGCCCATCCAGGCAATGGAAACAATGTGTGCTAAGGAAAGAAGTGCCAGACCACATTCTGGGGGAGGGGCTGGAGAATAAAGCATAAAGGAAGGAGGGGAGATGGCCAAGAGAATGAGGAGAAAAAGGAGGCCAAGGCCTCAGGAAGATCAAAGAACAGTGGACTTAGGAGGAAAACAGGCCTTGTACAGTCTTAAGAGGATGCACTTGGGAACCTAAACTGGCTCGATTCACATAGCAGCTATGGACCTTGAACAAGTCATCCAACATCTCTGAATCTCAGATTCCTCATCTACGGATGTGTGCTGAGTCATTTCAGTCGTGTCTGACTCTTTATAACCCTATGGACTGTAGCTCAGGCTCCTCTGTCCATGGGATTCTCCAGGCAGACACTGGAGTGGGTTGCCGTGCCCTCCTCCAAGGGATCTTCTCAATTTAGGGATTGAACTGTGTCTCTTATGTCTCCTATATTGGCAGGTGGGTTCTTTACCACCAGTGCCACTTGGCCAATTCTCACCTGTAAGGTGAAAAATAATCATAGAATGGTCATGAGGATTAAATGAAATGTACTCCCTATAAAGCAGTTAGCATAATGTCCATAGTAGCTGACCAATAAAAATGTTATTTTCATTAAGGAAGTTGGAAAGCTTGGGGGTTATCTAAGGTTTAAGATTTCAGATGCAGAATTCTCTTTCTTTTTTTTTTTTTTTGACCACAGTGCGTGGCATGTGGGATCTTCGTTCTCTGACCAGGGATCAAACCCACACCTTGTGCAGTGGAAGCAAAGGGTCTTAACCACTGGACTGCCAGGGAAGTCCCCAGAATTATTCTTAAGTATAAGAAATTGTTTCCTACACATAGGTGTTTCCTAATTTTATTTCTTAAGGAAATGTCCACATTATTACATTACTTGCCCATTATACATGCATTCACACTGTGTTTTAATTATTTGTTTCCCTAATATAAACCAGGGACTCCGAAAGCTGGGGTGGCCTCATCTTGGTTATGTTCCCAGCGCACCAGGCATTTTGTCAGCCCATAGCATTTGTTGAATTGATTTTGGAAATCATTCCCACAGAGGCAGATGACTGAGGCAAAGGAGAAAGATCTCCAGGAGGGAACTTTGGGTCAGGAACTACACACTTTGCTAGACACTAGCAGTCTACAGATTTGATTTCTCTTCTCATTAACTGTGCACTTACAAGTCTCACAGAAACATACTTTCACAATGCTGCCATCTGCTATGTTCATTACTTGGCTTCTTGCTGCCTGTTTATAAAATTGATAATAAGCACAGTGGTGATTTATTAAAAATTTAAAAACAGCAAACCTCTGCTGCCTTATGTTTACACAGGCAGAGATAGCTGCCCCCTACGAAGTCCTGACTGGGGAAGGGGTAATAGAAAAAGCAACGAATTAGAAGTAACAGCTGGGCTCCTAAGCTGCCTTTGCTGCTTACTACCTGTATGAATTGAAGGAATCAGTGAACCTACCCAATCTCACTTGTCTCAACTGCAAAATGAAAATAATACTTGTCCTACCCTTTTTCTTTTTAACAGATTCAAGAGCTTGGAAAGATTGAGAGCAAGGAAAAGGAGACGACAGATGATGAGATGGTTGGGTGGCATCCCCAACTCAATGGACATGAGTTTGAGTAAACTCTCGGAGTTAGTGAAGGACAGGGAAGCCTGGTGTGCTGCAGTCGATGGGGTCACAGAGTCGGACATGACTGAGCAACTGAACAACAAAAAACATGGAATATTGCATGTGAAATCTTTGAATACTGCATACGTGCATAGTCGCTGAGTTGTGTCTGACTTTGTGAACCCAAGGCCCACCAGGCTCCGCTGTCCATCTGATTTTCCAGGCAAGAATGCTGGAGTGGACTGCCATTTTCTCTTCCAGGGGTTCTTCCCCACCCAGGGATCGGAAGCATCTCTCCTGCAATCTCCTGCCTTGCAGGCATATTCTTCTACTGATGAGCCTCTGGGAAGCTCCTGAATTCTGCACAGTTCTTTCTCTTTTATTTAAATGCAAGACAGTGTTGTCACACATTCACTAGAGCCCTGTTTTTTAAGCTCTTTCTAAAATGGTGCTACTAATAATGCTGTGAAAATGCTTCAGCTCAACACTGGACGCTGCAACATACATTGAGAGCAGTTCACTAACCGGCTGCCATATCCAGTGTGGCACGATATTCAGCAAAAAGTAAGTGTTTGATAAATACTTACTGAATGAAAGACAGAAGGAGTGAAGCTGGGCAAGTAGGTACAGAGAGTAGGTTCCTGGCTTTAAACCGCATGAAAGCAGGCAGTAGCAGTGTGAAGGAAGCAGACCGATCCCCTTAGGGCTGCTGGGTTTTTTTTGTTTGTTTGTTTGTTTGTTTTTGCTGCATTGCTCTGCTTGGGTGATCTTTGCTCCCCAACCAGGGATTGAACCACACCCTCAGCAAAGAAAGTGCAGAGTCCTAACCACTGGACCACCAGGGAATTCCTGCTGCTGCTAAGTCGCATCAGTCGTGTCCTTAGGCTTTTTAGGCAGGATTTCCAGAATGAGCTCGTGGTGTGTTTCCACAGTTCATTGTGGCAGACAATGATGAATCTATTTCCTTTCTCTGTTTTGTTCCCATTGAAGCCATCTCCTCTGTGCCTTTGACTATTCTAAGGAGGTAGGAACAGGCATAAAGGAGAGGGGTTGAATCGGCATTTTTTTTCCTGAAAATATTATTAGTGAAACACCAGCAGTTAACAATATTTAACAACAATTAAGAATGGAACAGTGCCGCCCTTGGCACCGGTATCTAGACTGCTACCCCTCTGTGTCTCCCGGCCTAGGGAAATGCTACCTGCTCCAACGTCGCACTCTCCCTTCCTCATACCTCTGCTCTGACACCAATAATCTTTCCTCCCAACTGCCTGCTCAAGTCTTAGCACTTCTTTCAAAGATTTCAAAGAATTACTTACTGGATCAACAAGTACTTATTGTGTTCACTGACTATGTAAAATGAGTAAGGATGAAGGGAGTTCATAGTCTAATTCCAGTAGAGGAAAAAATACATATGGACACATTGTTTTAATGCTGTATGATAAGAACTTCTTATGCAACAGCTTTATTGACATACAATTCACTCACCATAAAATTCTTGCTTTCAGAGGGAACACTCTTAGTGGTTTTCAGTATAGCACAGAGTTGTGAAGTGCACATCACACTCTAAAGTTAGAACGTTTCATTACCCCCCAAACAAACTCCTTGTCTATTAGCAGAAATCCCCGATTCCCCTCTCCCTCCCAGCTCCTGGCAACCACTAAACCACCACTTTCTGTGTCCATGGATTTGTCTGCTCTGGCCATTTCAGGCAAATGGAAATATACACTATATGGCTTTTGTGACTGGCTTCTTTTACTTACTGTAATGTTTTCAAGTTTCACCCAGGTTTACAAGCATGTATCAGTACGTCATTCTTCTTTATAGCTGAATAATATTCCATAGTAGAAATATACCGTATTTCTTATAGTTAGGTCTATGATCTATTTTGAGTTAGCTTTGGGTACAGTGTAATGTAAGAGTCTAACTTCATTCTTTTGCATATGGCCATCCCATGGTCTTAGAACCACTTTTGAAAAGACTATCTTTCCCCTATTAAGTGGTCTTGACATGCTTATAAATCAATTAACTGTAAGTTTAAGAGCTTTTTAAAAATATTTATTGACGTATATTTCATTTCAGTTCAGTTCAGTTCAGTCGCTCAGTCGTGTCTGACTCTTTGGGACCCCATGAATCACAGAACGCCAGGCCTCTCTGTCTATCACCAATTCCCGGAATTTACTCAAACTCATGTCCATCGAGTCGGTGATGCCATCCAGCCATCTCATCTCTGTCGTCCCCTTCTCCTCCTGCCCCTAATCCCTCTCAGCATCTGGGTCTTTTCCAATGAGTCAATTCTTCGCATGAGGTGGCCAAAGTATTGGAATTTCAGGCTTAGCATCAGTCCTTCCAATGAACACCCAGGACTGATCTTTAAACTGGACTGGTTGGATCTCCTTGCAGTCCAAGGGACTCTCAAGAGTCTTCTCCAACAACACAGTTCAAAAGCATCAATTCTTCGACGCTCAGCTTTCTCCACAGTCCATCTCTCACCTCCATACATGACCACTGGAAAAACCATAGCCTTGACTAGACCTTTGTTGGCAAAGTAATGTCTCTGTTTTTTAATATGCTGTCTAGGTTGGTCATAACTTTCCTTCCAAGGAGTAAGGTGAAGTGAGGCGAAGTTGCTCAGTCGTGTCTGACTCTTTGCAACCCTGTAGACTGTAACCTACTAGGCTTCTCTGTCCATGGGATTCTCCAGGCAAGAATACTGGAGTGGATTGCCATTTCCTTCTCCAGGGGATCTTCCCAACTCAGGGATCGAACCTGGGTCTCCTGCATCAAAGGCAAGCGCTTTAAACTCTGAGCCAGCCGGGAAGTCTCCAAGGAGTACGCGTCTTTTAATTTCATGGCTGCAGTCACCATCTGCAGTGATTTTGGAGCCCAAAAAATAAAGCCTGACACTGCTTCCCCATCTATTTGCCATGAAGTGATGGGACCAGATGCCATGATCTTCGTTTTCTGAATGTTGAGCTTTAAGCCAACTTTTTCACTTTCATCAATAGACTTTTTAGTTCCTCTTTACTTTCTGCCATAAGGGTGGTGTCATCTGCATATCTGAGGTTATTGATATTTCTCCCAGCAATCTTGATTCCAGCTTGCGCTTCTTCCAGCCCAGCATTACTCATGAGATACTCTGCATAGAAGTTAAATAAGCAGGGTGACAATATACAGCCTTGATGTACTCCTTTTCATTTACAATGTGTTAAATTCAACTGTAGTTTTTTTCAGCAAAGTGATTTAGTTATACATATTTATACATTCCTTTTCATATTCTTTTCCATTATGGTTTATCACAGGATTTAGAATATAGTTCGCTTATTGTTGACCCATTCTGTATATAACACTTGCATCTGCTAATCCCAAACTCTCCATCCTTTCCTCCCCCACAGCCCTCCCCTTTGTCAACCACAAGTCTTTTCTCTATGTAAGTCTGTTTCTGTTTTATCAATAAAAAGTTCATTTGTGTCATATTTTAGATTCCACATATAAGTGTTATTATATACTCATCTTTTTCCGTCTGGCTTATTTCACTTAGTATGATCATCTCTAGGTCATTTGCTTTTGCAAATGGCATTATATCATTCTTTTTCATGGCTGAGTAGCATTCCATTGTATACCTGCACCACGTCTTTATCCTTTCATCTGTAGATGGACATTTAGGTTGCTTCCATGTCTTGGCTATTGTAAATAGTGCTGCCATGCACTTAGGGGTGCATGTATCTTGTCAAATCATCATTTTCTCCAGCTATCTGCCAAAGTAGTAGGATTCCAGAATCATATGGTAACTAAGAGTTTCTTTTTTGATTCTCAATTGTATTCTATTGATCTATATGTCTATCCATATACTACATTGTCTTGGTTACTATAGCTTAGTAATAAATTTTGAAATTAGGAAGTGAGAGTATCAAACTATTTTCTTCTTTTTCAAAATTCTTTTAACTATTCTGGTTCCTTCAGCCTTCAATATGAATTATAGGATCAGCCTGTCATTTTCTGCAAAAAAAAAAAAAAATAGCCACTGGGATTTTGATTGGGATTTAATCCATGCATCAATTTGAGAAGTTCTATTATCTTAACAACATTAAGTCTTCCAGTCTATATACATGGGATGACTTACCGTTTGGGTCTTCTTTAGTTTCTTCCAACAATGCTTTGTAGTTTCCAGTGTATTCATCTTACGTTTTGTTAAGATCATTTCTAATGATTTTATTCCTTGTGATGAGACTGTGAATAAAATTGCTTTTTAATATCATTTTTGGGCCATTCATAGCCACTGTGTAAAAACACAATTGATTATTTTAGTCTATGTGCTGCTGAAGTGGGCACTACAATTGATTTTTGTATATTAATCTTGTATCCTGTAATCTTGACAGTTTAATTCAATATTTTTGCATGTGGATTCCTTTTGATTTTCTATTACAATATCATGTCATCTGTGAATTGATTTATTTCTTCTTTTCCTATCTGGATGCCTTTTATTTTCTTTTCTAATTACTTGGCCTAGAACTTTCTAGTACGGTGTTGAATAGAAATGGCAGGAGCAGACAGACATTCCAGTCTTGCTCCTAATCTTAGGGAGAAAGCATCCTGTTTTTCACCATTAAATGTGAGGTTAGCTGTGGGTTTTTCATAGATGGTTTTTATCAAGCTGGGGAAGTTTCCTTCTGTTCTTAGTTTGTTGAGTGTTTTTATCTTGAAAGGGGCTTCCCTGGTGGCTCAGACAGTAAAGAATCTGCCTGTGATACGGGAGACCCAGGTTTGATCCCTGAGTCAGGAAGATCCCTTTAAGAAGGAAATGGCTACCTACTCAAGTATTCTTGGAGAATTCCATGGACAGAGGAGACTAGTGGTCATAAAAGGGTGTTGGTGGTGGTTTAGTCGCCAAGTCGCATCTGACCCTTGTGACCCTATGGAGTAGCCAGCCAGGCTCCTCTGCCCATGGGATTCTCCAGGCCAGAATACTGGAGTGGGTAGCCTTTTCTTTCTCCAAGGGGTTTCCCTGGAACCTCAGCTGGTAAAGAATTGGCCTGCAATGCAGGAGACCTGGGTTTGATCCCTGGGTTGGGAAGACCCCCTGGAGAAGGGAAAAGGGTATTGGATTCTTTCAAATGCTTTTCCTGTGTTAATTGTGATGATCATATGGTTCTCACCCTTTATTCTATTAATATGGTGACTTACACTGACTTTTATATATTGAGGCAAACTTACATTCCTGGGGTAAATTCCACTTGATCATAGTGTATAGTTGCTTAACATGTTGCTGGATTCAGTTTGCTTTATTTTCTATATTCATAAGAGATACTGGTCTGTGGCTTTGTTTTCTTGTGATATCTTTGATTTTGGTATTAGGGTAATACTGCTATTACTAGTCAGAAAGTATTCCCTTTTTTCCATCTTTGGGAGAGTTTGTGAAGGATTAATGTCTTCTTTAAATGTTCAGTAGAACCACCTGTGAACCATCTGGCTGGATGAGTTCTTAAATACTATATGATAGGAAGTATGGAGAGTTTTAGGGGGTGGAGGAGCAAGTGACCAACTCTGACTAGAAGAATGGAAGCTGGAAAAAGAGGAAATAATAAGAGTTTTATTTGTATGGCTGATATGTTAGGGGTAAGGAGAATGAGAGGAAAGGGGCTGGAAAGACAAGCTGGAGATCAGGAAGCAGGACACGAACGTGTGATCCAGACCCTCACCAGACAGAACCTACTACTTCTCCTATCTGGTTGATGTCGCCATTGTTTCGAGGGCAGGGGATGTAGGGAGGTTAACTGAGGGCTTTTTACGAATAGAGCCACTGAGCAAATAATGGTGGAAATTTAGCAAGCAGACTCTCTGTCCATAAAGATCACACCTCAGGGGGAAGAAAGAAGTTGAAGGCTGATTGCTCAGTAAGGAAGATGGAGAGCGGATAGAAGAGGAAGCCCAAGTTGGAGGACGGAACAAGGTGAGGATAGAAAACGGGTGAGCCATGCCGGTGACCGAGGGGTTCGGAGGAGCGTTCCTGTTCACACCATCTGCCCCAGCATCCTGGGTCTTTCTCTGGGTCAGGGCGTGTTCTCAGGGAGTCCACACCTCACCAAGCTCTTTGAACTTTGCCTCTGTTATCAGATTTCAATCTCCTTAACTGCACAGATCATGTCCTGTGTATCCATCATTACACAGAGATTCATGAAACTCAGAAGCACGCACCCAGCGACTTCCCGGGCAGTCCAGGGGTTAAGACTCCACACTTTCAACGCAAGGAGCAGAGACCCGGCCCTGTTTGGGGAACTCAGATTCCACATGTTGTATAGTACAGCCAAAAAAAGAATTCATCCATTAAAATTTCTTTGGATACTTTTTTTTTAGGCTCACCAAAGGCCCACCTCCTATTCTTACTCTTGTTTCTCTTCAAAATGAACCTTTCAAGTCCACCTCCCACCTTCTGCCCCACCACCAAAAGTAAAAGTGAAGTCGTTCAGTCATGTCCGACTCTTTGCAACCCCATGGACTGTATAGCCCACCAGGTTCCTCCGTCCATGAAATTTTTCCAGGCAAGAATACTGGAGTGGGTTGCCATTTCCTTCTCCAGGAAATCTTCCTGACCCAGGGATCGAACCTAGGTCTCCCGCATTGTAGGCAGATGCTTTACCAGCTGAGCCACCAGGGAAGTCCCACCACCAAAACCCTTCTAAATTCTCAGTGTATGAGGCACTAGTTTCAGGCTCAGACTCCAGGGAAGTAAGAAGCAGCGTGTCAGCCTCAGAGGTGGACTCCCAAGTGATGGTTCTAATCCCTAAGCTCCAGTGAAGAGCTCTCCACCAAAAATGTCTTTTCCCTACCAAAAGGGATAACCTTAACCCAAACCAGCTACACAGACATCTCCAAGTCCCATCTAGTCTCCATCTCGTCTCAGAGGGAGCACACCGTCTGTGTAGTCATGGACACAACAGGGAAAGAGCACTGGGCTGGGAGCCAGGAGACCTGAGCTCCTAGTACAGTCCCTGTGGTTAATTAGCTGTGTCTCCTAGGTTGGGCAGGTCACTTAACTTCTCTGGCTGCTTGTGAAACAAGGAAGTTGGAATATAATTTACAAAAGTCTCTTTCAAGTATGAAAGCAGTAAGCTTTGATGACACACTTGGTATTTTCACTACCATGCTACTGATAAACTGTTCTAGAACGTTACTTCTAATTACTCTCAAGTATAATTTATAACCCGTGGTTCTCTTGTAAACAAGCAGAGGTGTCAAATGCAGATTATTTTGTAAAATTTAAGGCACGATATTGGGCTTCCCTGGTGGCTCAGCTGGTAAAGAGTCCACCTACCATGCGGAAGACCCCCCGGAGAAGGGAAAGGCTACCTACTCCAGTATTCTGGCCAGGAGAATTCCATGGACTGTATAGTTCATGGGGCCAGAGTTGGACACGACTGGGCAACTTTCACAAGGTGTAATATTATTAAACTGTAAAGTCAGTTTACTGTAGCTTTGCTTTGGGGGCTTGTTACTGGTCGTGTGTACGTGATGAAGCTCAGCTCCTGTAGGAAGATAGGTTTGCCTTTGTGATAATTTGCCTTTTATTTTTGAGAAAACATTTCTATAGTACAAAAGTGGCTCATGTTCAGTATACTACAGTGGCTAAACAGTTCCTGGAGTCAGAATCCTCCAGTATAATTCCCAACTCTGTCAGTACCACCTGTCATTTTCACCAAGTTATTCTTAACCACTGGTTTCCTCTATTGTAAAGAAGGAGTTAAAAAAAAAAAAAACAGTAGTTTTAACTCCCTGTGGAAAAAAAATGAGATTATGCTCCTAGTGGTGATTGATATGTAACATTGATTCAATAAATAAAAGCTATTTTATTGTTGTTATTTATATATGTAAGGAGAAAGATCTTTCTGCTCTCTCTCCATCAACTTACAGGGAGTAGATCCAATGATTTTTTGTGTTGCCTTCCAGAATGATGAGCTGATTAATATGCTGTTTGCAGAAATGAATTCCGATTAAAATCAGCTATTTTCCCTCCAGCTAAAGCAGGGACCCCAGTCTGGACAATAAAGGGAGGTCCTCTTATTGGCAGTTCTACTTCAGAAGCATTTATTCTCCCTCTCAGGCCAGCAAAACTGACAGGTACCCTCACCGGATTTCTTTCCCAAGTTTTAAGCACGAACAAGTTCCACTGGTTGTTATACGCATACAAAGAGAATTCAACCATGGGAATGAAACCAGCCATGAGGACAGTGATCAATAATTGAGTCTAGAATTTTAATAAAAGAAAGCTGTTGTCTACTTAAGTAGGTAATACAGGGCAGCATTTTAAGTGTACAGTCTATCATAATAACCACTAAGAGCTGTATCTGAGAAGCAGAAGATCATAGACAGATTTGAGATTTTATATAAAGAGTATATACTTTATCTCATAGCTCCAGTTCAATTTGAGAAGGGGAGCAATACAAAGCTAGCTTTTAGACTTTAAAAAATGGTGTTTAGAATTACATATTTACAAATGAGACAGTAACTACAAAAACAGAAAAAGGTTGAAAGTGGACAGTAGCTGCCTCTTGGAAGCAGTAATCAGAGTTCAGGGGTATTATGTTCTTTATTATAAGCCATGTACAACTACTAGATTTACAAAGTGGTATATATTACTTTAAATAAATGTATATTAATGTTTAAAACAAGTTAAGTTTTAGGAAAATCAATTTGCTGGTAATTTTCAGAAGGGGTCAAGGTACTGGCTCCAAAACTGTAGCATACAATTTTTTTCCAATGTGAAGTTGAATGAGACAGAAAAGGACAATGCGGTAAATATTTAACAAAGTTGGTTCATACAACTAATATGAAGATGGTCCTTTACTCTGAGATTAGTCTTTCTTTTTGGTGTTACAATAGCCTTTCTTTTATGAAATGAAGGAGACAGTAAATGATCATTGGTTTCGTTTTGAAATACCCCTCCTGGGAATTCCCTGGCAGTCCACTTGTGCTTTCACTGCTGTGGGCCCAGGTTCAATCCCTGGTTGGGGAACTAAGATCTCACAAATCCTTAGCAAAATTAAAAAGTGAAATGCTTTCTATGGCAGTCACCCTTGCCTCCATTTTGACTTAACTGGTCTGCAAAATTCAGTAT
This sequence comes from Madoqua kirkii, assembly GCA_006408675.1. Classification (NCBI taxonomy): domain Eukaryota; kingdom Metazoa; phylum Chordata; class Mammalia; order Artiodactyla; family Bovidae; genus Madoqua; species Madoqua kirkii. The sequence continues at coordinate 13,657 of SJYC01037958.1, forward strand.
TTCTAGAAACCACTGAATGTGTGAGAAAGGTTAGAACACACAGTGGACAAGTTGCAGCTATTGGAAAGATTCCAGTTTGGAGCCAGAAAGGTCACCTGAGTAATGCAGAGGGAGTGGCCAAGGAGTCTCCAAGGGACTTGAACTTGTGGACGGGGCTGGGGGGTGCCACCCAAGGCCTCGCCTTCTGCTCCAGCACCTTCAGTCTTCACTTCCATTGCCAGCACTTCCCATCACAGGCTTTGCACACCATGCTGCTGAGACACCTCTTCCCTCTTCCTTACTCGCTCCTGCCTCTGCCTATTTCACTTCTCTTTCTGGATTTTAATTCAACACTGCTGCCCACTGGCCTTTCTGGTCTCCCTATAGTATTTATGTCCTCTTGTGCAATCCGAGAGCACTGTGTACCTTTAGGATTGCAAATCACTGTTGCAATGGTGCATTTGCTTTTGTGATTATTTGCATCCCACACTTAATAGGGGTAAGGACCTTATTTGCATTTATCTCCTATATATTGTATGTTTTCAGTGCCTAATACCTGTCTTGCCTGGTACACAGGCTGCTGTCAGTACATACTTTTTAAAATAAATGACTGAACACGTCCACCAGGGCTGACACTTTGTATAGACTATTACACTCATTTAGGAATCTCTAAGTGAGAATGCACTGACATGCAAATGAAAAGAGAATTAGTCCTGTCATAAAACTATCACTATTGTCTCTAATGGCAGTGTCCTGCAAATTAACTATCTCGACAGCACTTTGAATACTTCAAAAAGGCACAAAACAGGGCAATGATGATTTTGGGGTCTTTGGGTTATATTTTATTAGAGTAACAAGACTGGCTTTTTTATCAACCAAACAGATGAGTAGGCGAAGTACAGGGAAAGCAGAGCAACTTAGGAAATAAGAGTAACAAAACTCTTTTTCCTTCCCCAAAATCTTTAAACACTCACTCCCATCAGCCGACCGTGACTTAAAACATAAGGTCTGCTGCTGTTCTTTCCTCTCGGAGTGGCTTTTGGGAGATGCAGGGATGTACAGGCATCCCTTAGGGTCTGTGGGTAACTGGTTCCACCCTCCCCCCACCTCCACATACCAAAATCTGAAGGTGCTCAAGTCCCTTGTGTAAAATGATAATAGCATCTGTATATAATCTACAGAACACCCTCCCATTTAAACCATCTTTGTGGTTTTAGTCACTAAGTTGGAAATTACAGAATGTGTTAAGTAGGGCAGAAATCAGTCTGTTGCTTGTTGGTCACTCTAGTCACTAAGTTGTGTCCAACTCTCTTGACCCCAGGGACTCCAGCATGCTAGGCTCCTCTGCCCTTCACTATCTCTTGGAGTTGCTCCAATTTATGTCCACTGAGTCAGTGATGCTTTCTAACCATCTTATCCTCTGATGCACCTTTCACCTCCTGCCCTTAAGTCTTTCCCAGCATCAGGGTCTTTTCCAGCACGCTGGCTCTTCACACCAGGTGGCCAAAGTATTGAAGCTTCAGCTTCCGCATCAGTCCTTCTAATGAATATTCAGGGTTGATTTCCTTTAGAATTGACTGGTTTGATCTCCTTGCTGTCCAAGGGACTCTCCAGAGTCTTCTCTAGCACCACAGTTTGAAACCATCTTTAGACGACTTATAATACTTAATATAATGTAAATGATATGTAAATTGTTGTACTTTTTGAATTTTTCCGCCTAATATTTTCAGTCCTCAGTTGATTGAATCTGGCTGCAGATGCAGAATCAGATATTGAGATCTGACTGTACTTCTGAGCAAAGGACGTTGAGGCCTGGAGGGAGGTATTCCCTAACTGGCATCTCTCCCTGGATGCCCAGTTTAAATGGATCAGTTCTGTGCTCCCCAGTGAGTGATAGCCACTCACTCGTGTTCAGCTCTTTTCAATCCCATGGACTGTAGCCTGCGAGGCTCTGCCCATGGAATTCTCCAGGCAAGAATATTGGAGTGGGTTGCCATCCCTTTGGTCTCCAAGAAGTCATATCTTGTCCAGATTCATGACACATTTCTCCAAGTAAAGTTTTTCTGTACATTTTCCTTCCACAGATAGTAAAATCTCATTTAATGTTTCACCCTGCCTTGACGGTGTCTTTAATCTAATCTAAGGTGAGACCCTTTGTGGTTGTTGTCTAGAGAGAAAAGTCACTCAGTTGTGTCCGACTCTTTTCCAGCCCCATGAACTGCAGCCCGCCAGGCTCCTCTGTCCATGGAATTCTCCAGGCAAGAATACCGGAATGGGTAGCCATTCCCTTCTCCAGGGGATCTTCCCAATGCAGGGACTGAACCTAGGTCTCCTGCATTGCAGGCAGATTCTTTACTGTCTGAGCCACCAGGAAAGACCCCTCCCCAAGGGAAAGTTCCAATTTTGTAGTAAACTTCTTGGTTCTCAAATTTTTCTTCTTTAAAGAAGACACTTCTTTAAGTTATTTCCTCTCCCCTGAAGATCTATGAAACACACATTATCATCAGGCTCAATTATATAGGTGGGAAACTGAGTCCTGGTAAGGTTAAGGTGCACACCCACAGCCATGAAGGTAGCACATGACAGGGCCAATGATTAAACCCATACTTTTTACACACAGGTCATCTATAATAATTGCCATAATAAAGGTTCAGACCAGTAATTTGTTTAAATGTGTAATGCACAGAGTAATTCATAGAAAATTATAATGTATTTCGTTATCCTGACCATCTTGACTATCTTCCTACCTCTTCACTTCAGAGAGATTGGATTTGTCCAGGGAGTATAAAATGTGATCTCTTTTACAACTTTATCTGTACAGATAACTAAGAAATATCAATGGGTTGTGGTAGCCTCAGAACACAAGGTTTTTATAACACTTTGATTTGCTCTTTTAAAAACAGAAATCTAATTCATATACCATAATATAAACTTTTTAAACTGTACAATTCAGTAGTTTTTAGTCTATTTACATGTTTGTGCAATTATCACCACTATCTAATTTGAGAATACTTTGATTTCACTTTTGAAGGCTCTTTTCTTACAGGTTCATGAGAACCACCAAGATCTGGAGACCTCAGAGGAAGACTGGAGCCTGCAAATGCAACACTGCTATGTAGTCTTCAAAGGGAAGCTGCATTGTAAGCAATAAGAAGATGAGTCCTGGGTTAGGATTGGGGGCTTTCACTGTCAGGCCTGGGCTGGTCAGGGAACTGAGATCCCACAGCCACAGGGAAGGAAAAAAAAGAAAAGACGATGACGTCTAGGTACTACTACTGTGTCAGTGGTCAGGCCACAGAGGACACATTTGTTTTCTGTCTAGTGCAGAGCTACTTTCTAAAAGTGGTAAGAGGAGAAGGGTCCAAGGAGCGTGATGAAGATAAAGAGCAGGCAAGTACAATTCATGATGAAACCTTTAAAGAGCCTGCAGTACTTTAGTAACATTATTTAAGAAAACTTTAAAAGATATGAAAGGATTTTTATACAGAACCTGTGACTTTTTCTTTCTCCTTTCACTAGGGAAAAGACAAAATGGATCCCTTCTATAGTATGGAGGATTAGGTTAATATAGGAAGTCAGGAGACAGACCCTTCTTAAACATCAAATGACGCTGGCAGCAAACAGTCCTCTGACACTAAAAAAATCTTTTACATTTATTAAAAAAAAAAAAACGACCTTTTTCTTAGGTTGCAAAGAATAGTATAATTTGTTCACTCAGATTCTACATTAATATTTTACACTTTTTCTGTATCATTCTCTTTCTCTTTATGTATGTGTATATACACGTGTGTATATATATATATATATATATAATTTTTTTTTTTGGTTAGAATCCTTTAAGAATAAGTTATAGACAATGACTTCCCTATATCACTAATCACTGGGCAGTTCCTAAAGTAAAGGAAATTTTCCTGTTGAATCACAGTAAGATTACAAAAGTTCGTAAACTAACAGTGATACACTATCTAATTTTCAGAACTTACTCAAATTTTTCCTTTTGTCCCAATAATGTCCCTTAGAGGGAAAAAAAAGTTTTTTTTTCCTGGTACAGGATCCATTTTGCATTGAGTTGTCATATCTTAATTCTGGAACAGTTCTTCAGAAAATAATTTTAAGGTCTTTAAAAATTTTAAGAATACAGGCCAGTTACTTTGCTGCCTGTCACTCAACTTGGGTCTCTGCTGCTTTTAACAAAGGTTTGCTTCTGTTTTGGGAGTTTTAGGCGTGTCCTGAATTAAGACCATAGGTAGAGGGTTCATCTCTCACAAGGACTATTCCTATTATATATTCGAATCATTTGTAAATGGTGGGATGGACAATAAAACGTCTTTGTATTCAGAACTCATCGTTTTTGTATCACATAGTTTGCTCAGCATTCCTGCATTTCACTTTTTTTTTTTACAATATCTTGATTTCAACAGATTTGTGAATAATTAGCTTACTCTCTTAAAAAACACTTGAGACTTGAATTATCTATAAACTCCCCTTATCATAATCTCACCGTTGCAGTCGTGGACTGTGCCCAGGCTCAGGAGAGAAACCACTGCAAAAACGGGTGAGTGTTGTTACTCGCTAAAATCTTTCAACAAATATTTATTTGTGGAGTACTTCGTGGAGTCAAGCTCTGCTCCAAGCCCCGGAATCAATTCTAAAACAAACAAAAAAATTCCTATCTGTGTAGTTGGACGAATTAAAATTCAGATTAAGAATCGGACACTAGGAAATCGACTTCCTTCAAGAGAAAGCAGGCAAGGCTCTGAGTAAAGGCGTTAACTCTGAGGTTCGATCCCAACGCCGCGGATCCCGGGCAAACGGGCAAGTAATCAAATTTGCGTTTACCCAAAACGCACTCCTCAGATCCCGACACCAATGGCCTGAAAGGATGGGCGGGGTAGGACTGCCTGAGCAGTTGTAACACTTTTTCAGCAACATTCTCCCGCCCGGTGTGTGTGTGGGGAGGACTGGTTGTTCCCCCCGCACCAGCCGCCGCCGCGCGGGGGCCCAGCACCCCGCAGGGCCGGGCGCCTGGGAAACGCGTGCGGAGAAAGCCCGCGGGCAGGCGGCTCGCGGGAACCGGCTCCTCCGGCGGCCTCGCCCACTGCAATGCAAGCTGGGTGGTTTTTCCAGGTCCCTCCCTGCCGCCTTCCGCGCCCAGTCCCTGCCCCCGCTGCGCCTGCGGGCCTGGGAGAGCGCGCGGGGACGCGCGGCCCGGGCGAGGCGAGGCTGACGCCGAGGAGCCCGCGGAGGGGGCTATGGGCGCCCTTCCGGATCCCGCACCTTAAAGCGCGGGACGCTGGGGCTCCAGCTGCCGACAAGGCTGGTACCCAGTCCCCTCGGAGGCCCCCGGAGAGCCCGGCATTTATTCTCCCGCTCTCCCGGGACGCGCTCTGCGGTTACCTGCGCGGCGACTGTCCACGCGGCCTCGGGCTCCTGAAACCCTCCCGCCACCTGCCCTCTCGGCCCGCCCTTCCTCCGGGCGGCAAAGCCTTATCTCCAGAGTCCCCGGAGCATCCTGAAAGGGGCTCAGATTTGTACCTGGCGCGGGTTACTGTAGTGATTGGGGTACGGTTACCGGTTCTCCCATTATGAGTCAAGGGCCAGACACTTGGAGCCGAATGAGGAATACTTCAGACAGCGTTGTGTTCCCAATAAGACATAGATTTCAAACATAAAAACCCAACTTCATCCCCAGCACTTTATCTGGAAAACGGCAACAGAATCCACCACACGGCCGTCTGACGAGGGGGCAGGGCGATGTCGGGGGTGGGGGAGACGCTAAGGTGGGCGCTTAAGTTCCTGGCAGGTTTAGCTGAACGAAGGTAGAGAGATCGCTCGGGGAACGTGGCCAAATCGACAGAGAAATACAAAGGCAATGGTATGAGGTGGAGGGCGGGAGATCTGAACCACTAACTGCAAAAAGCTCTGCTTTGGCTTGACTTTGGAAAACATCAGGTACGGTATTCGATACATTTTATTTAGGGGCCATGACAAAGCAAAGGAAGTGGGCCCCTGGACCGGAGGAGGCTGCTTTCTCCAGGGAGCAGCCAGCACCGAATAAGGGGGAGCAGTTAAGGGAAGGGCGTGGGGGTCCACGGTGCCCGAAACTTTGTTTGGTGGCCGAGAGTCCAGCCCTCTTCGCCCCCGAGACCCGCGCAACGGCGCGTGGAGGCTTCGCTCCCCAAGGTGGGCAGTGAGTGACTCGGCGACGGAGGAGCGTGCGCTCCGAGAGGGGGAGGGCCGGAAAGCTTTCGCCCGCTGTTTGCCTTAAAGGTGTGTTGGGCTCGGGAGCGGCTTTTCCGGGGCTTGGCCAGCGCGCCCGCCACCTCCCGGCCGCCGTTGGCCGGTCCCTCCCTCCGCGGTTCGCCCTCTCGGGGCGCCGCGCCCCGGGCAGCTCCGCACCTGGGCCTCACCTCTGTCCTGCTTTCGCCTCCCCGCGCCAGGCCTTTGAGCTTGACCCTTTAGAACCTGTGGCTTCCTGGCTGGGGCCACCGGGGCCAAGCTGGGCTCGGACGAGAAGGAGCTCATCCTGCTCTTATGGAAAGTCGTGGATCTGGCCAACAAGAAGGTATTTCTGCACGGTTTCTGTCCAAGGGATAGGATTGGGGGAAGAAGCTGGTCCGAGTTGGAGTGAAGTAGGTAAACAACTGCTCTCGTTTGCCCACTTGTGAGGCTGGACCCGAGGTCTGGAGAATCCACGGAGAAAACCAGACTTCTCTTCCAGCCACTTTTGAACCAGCCCTTAAGCTCTCCAAAATCTGGCCCAGGTGGGGAGGCGGGGCGCCGCCAAGCTCTGATCTCCTTCCGTCGGGGGCCGCCCGGCGGAGGCGGGGTGGGGTCCCTGGGGGGTCCGAGCGCGGACTTCTAGGGCTTTTTCGGACCTGATCCGGGTGGGGGTGGGGCTAGGGGGCAGGGCTGCACCGACCTCCCGGCTACCCGAGCCGCAGGCGACGGGCGAGCCTGGATTCTGAAGCCGGACCCGCCGGGAGGAGTGGGCCTTCCCCACAGGGGAAGGGAGGGAGGAGGGTGAGGATGGAGGTCCCCGCGTTCAGGGAGGGAAACTGACTCCCTGCTTCTTGTTTGTTTTCTTTCTTTTTCCCGGAGGTGGGACAGTTGCACGAAGTACTAGTTAGACCGGATCACTTGGAGCTGACGGAGGACTGTAAAGAAGAAACGAAGCTCGACGCCGAGAGTCTGTCCTCGGCGCCGCAGCTGGACCAAGCTCTCCGACAGGTGACAGCGCGGGGCCGCAACGCCCACCCCATCCGCCGCGTCCGGGCGGCGTGCGCTGGTCCCCGGGGCGGGGTGCCGAGACCCGGGCTGGGAGCCCTCGGTGGACTCTGGGCGGCGAAGTCGCTGTTCCTTGAAGCCTCCCAGCCCCCCGAGGTGGTGGTGGTGGGGGGGCGGTCTAGTTGCTCAGTCGTGTCCGACTCTTGTGACCCCTTGGACAGTAGCCTGGCAAAGCTCTTCCGTGCATGGGATTCTGCAGGCAAAAATACTGGAATGGGTAGCTATTCCCTTCTCCAGGAGATCTTCCCGGTCCAGGGATCGAACCTGAGCCTCTGCATTGCAGGCGGATTCTTTACCATTTGAGATTGGGAAGCCCAGCCCCCGTTGTCTTTGGGCCAAAACTTAGTTTTCCGGCTGTTTCCTGAATCGCTCCTGGGGCCCGATATCCGCCAGGTTATACACTAGTCCTGTGTTTAGCGAAGCTGGAATCTGAGCGCCCTCAACCCCAGGCTGAGACCCCGCTGTGGTCTGCGGCTCTGCCCCCGGGGCAAGGGGCGCTGCGGTGCTGGACGGGCCTCGCGCGGAGAGCTAGAGGGGGGACCCTGCTGGGTGGGAACAGCGGGGGTGGGGGGTTGCTGCTTGTTTTCAGGCTCCTGAATTTCCCCAAGGGCCCGGTTCCGGTTCCGTTTACCTCTTTAGTGACCTTGGGCCCAGCGCCAGGAGGGTTTGTGGGCCCGACCAGGTGGGGCTGCCCCTTGGGTGGCCGCGAAAGTAGTGGAATCCCCTCAGCTGGGGTTGAGGTGACCTGAAAACCAGGATGCTGACGGGTACTGGACCGCGGCTAGGGCGGGGCGCTGAACACCTGTGCGCAGGTGAGTGTCCTGCGTGCTCCCGGCTTCTGCCCTAGAACCAGAGTTGCTAATTACAGGGGAAAGTTACCATTGCTGGGATGTGTTACAGGAAACTGATACTACGTTGAACAGAGTGCTATGTACCCATTTTTGTGGACTGGTCCGACTCTTTGCGACCCCATGGACTGTAGCAACCACCAGACTCCTCTGTCCATGGGATTTCCCAGGCAGGAATACTGGAGAGGGTTGCCGTTTCCTTCTGCTGGGGATCTTCCTGACCCAGGAATCCAATCTGCGTCTCCTGCATTAGCTGGCGAATTCTTTAACCCCGAGACACCAGGGAAGCCTTCTATATACCTATTAGCCACATTTACTTCAGAAACTGGCATTTTTCTTTTAAGTCTAGAGCATCTTAACAGAAAAAGTAACACCAGAGAATGATGTAATCAGAAGGCAATTTGCTGATGAAATGAGACCTCTGACTTAAAAGTCTTGAATGGATTTATTACAAAAATGCAAGGAGGAGAGATGTTGAAGGATGCATTTACTAAATTCTTCTGTGGGTTAACTGAGGATTGATTGGAAAACTCCCCCGTCTAAAGGAAGCTGGACCGTTTGGAGGGACTAGGTCCTTCTAATGTTGCCCCAAGTAGTGGTGCTCCTTGCAGCTGTTAGCCGGATTTTTTCTAGTTTTAAACAAGAGGGGCCACTTTTCAGAGTTTGTGAATCCTGCATCCTTTGCATCCCTGGGTGTGTTTTGTTCTTTTCAGTTTAACCAGTCAGTGAGCAATGAACTGAATATTGCGGTAGGAACCTCCTTCTGTCTCTGTACCGACGGGCAGCTTCATGTCAGGCAAATTCTGCATCCTGAAGCTTCTAAGAAGGTAAGAGTGCCCGTTTCCAGAAAAAGATGATTAGAGCTTAGCAGTGACTGGAGGCTTGAGCAACGGTTTATCCAGGTTTCTCTATTTTAAAAATATGCATATGAGGAGTTAGTATGTCATGGGTACAGAATTTCAATTTGAGACGATGACGGGAGTGGTGGTGACGGTTCCACAACAATGTGGGTGTATTTAATGCTTCTAAATTATACACTTAAAATTGTCAAAATGGTAAATATTGTATTATGTATATTTCACCACAATAGAAAATTTGCAACACTTTTATAGAAATATTTGAGGTAACAGTAATTTTATAGATAGCTACCCTTTGGTAACTTAAAAGTTTGTTTTTGTGTATGTTAAGTTTTAGAGAGGCTTGACAACTCTCTTTTCCAGAGCATATTAGCTGAATTTTTGACATTTAAAGTGGGTAAAACAGTAGTTAATACATCGTGATATTCCCATCTGTGTAACAAATGCCTTATCCTAGAAAGGAGGGAGCAAAGAAAAAATTTTTCAAATTAGAGTGTAATTCTAATGATTTCATTAAAAGGCTTTGTACTCTTTTAAATAACTAGTTAAATGTTAATGATAGCATACTGTGTTTTGTCTGACTTTAAGTAAATGTGCAACTGATTGAATTTTGTATCAAAGTGATGGTGTCAGCCTCATCTTTTACTCATCTTTCTGGTATGGAAAAAAGTATGAAATGAGAAAGATCACTATCTTATGTAGATGTGATTTCTCTTCTGGGGAAGAATACTGAGGGACTGAGAAAAAATGGTACCCATAGACGGCAAACCCAGTGTGACCAATTATTGTTAATGTAGTTGATCTTATCAACTTAATTAGTTAGAGCTGTAACTTTTTATTGTGATAGGGAGATACTGAACTTGAAAAGATGGAAGTAAAATATTTTCATAAGGAAAGGTATGTGAGGTAAATCTTGCAGTAAGAAACGTAGACTGGCAATTGATGTCAGAAGTGAGCAGTCAGTGCAGACTTCTTTTTACTTCAGCAGGGAAAGGAAAGAAATGAATTAAATGTATAATGACAACTTTAAAAGTTTAAGGGAGAAACTCAAGTTCCTGTATCATGAGTTGGATAAAAACTCCTCTTTTTACAGCAACCTTAATAATTGATGAAAAGAGGGTTTATTTGTTAGTTAAATGCTAAACAAATTGCTATACCCTCAATCCAGAAAAAGATACACATATGGAATTTTTTTTTTCCCTTCAAACTCATATGAAGGATAAAATTAAATCTTTCACTGTTGGGCTGGAGTAAAGCAGCAGTTTTTGTTATTTTAGACACACTGCTTTGGATATGAGACAACCTCCAGAGAAAAATTTTCCTAAGTAACTTCTGTTAAGATTTTGATAAAACTAAAACAATTAATTTAGCATCATAATGAAAATAATTCTATTCATTATAGAAAAATAAGGAAATGGTAAAACAAAAATAGTCCTTCTAGTCAGAAAACAAAGTGGTTTTTTGAATGTGAAATAATTGAATGTGGTCTTTCAGATTTTTTTAAAAAG
>SJYC01037959.1:0-66884 GCA_006408675.1 Madoqua kirkii
TTAAGTTTACTATAACATCAATATTTTGTGTAAGCAGGAAAAAAGAAATTCACTGTCTTAAATGGATATACCTCTTTAAACGAAACTTTTATTGTTGGATTTTGAGTTATTGTCATTATAAACAGCTTTTAAATAAGCATTTTTGTAGGTAATCTTAAAAGATTCACAATTCAAGATTGCCTATTTTGAAAACGTCACCATGATATACTGATACCTGTTTCAAATATAGCATAAGCAAACCACATCTAATATCCAATAAGAAAATAGAGAGACATTATTGCATAAACATTACAGGTCACAAACATCGAAAAGTTTTTATATCCTTGACTTTATAATGTACAAGTTCCCAGTAAGTGAGAATAGACTGTCTTGAAGTTTTAAGACAAATCTAAAGTCAGTGTAACAAAACTAAACTTTGAAAGTTACTCAGTGAGGATTTTTTTTCTTTCAGAAAAATGACACAATAGTGTGATATTTGCTCTGACAACTGAGCTTTGTTTAATTACAAGAGTGATGCTAGTCAATAGGAACCATGTCTTCTTTGCCACTGAGATTATGAGATATTCTTTTAAGTCTAATTTGAGTTCTCAAGGTTTAGCCAGAATAATAATGGCCTGGAAAACTATTGTGGGACTGAATTTGGTAGAAAAATAATCCTCTTCAGGTAATCAGGAATTTGCTATCTTATTCTAATTTTAGTGTGTGGAGTATGCTTTATCGGAACCCAGTATTTTAAGCTATGTTTTAATAGAAAACTAAATTTTGATAAAGACTTAGGGTCGTAGGTATAGACATATGTTGTAAACATATGCATCTGTATGGAAACTGAGAGGACTAATATGGCTTCCTAAAAGTACAGATGGTCTAACATAATTGTGGCTAGACAAAGAACATTGTATTATCAGACAGGAAATATAAAATATAGTAGCCTAGATGTTTTATAGCTTCAGAAGTGTTTCAGAGGAATACATAGTGGAGCACAAATGTGTAATCCATTGCCTTAAAATGAATTATTTTTTCATGACACTTTTATATAGGATGTAATACTTTAACAAAAAATGAAGACACTGTTTAATTAAAAAAATTTTTTTTAATTGTGGTAAAATATAATTACATTCAGTTCTTAGGTTCCTAATTGTTACGGAATGACTGAACTAAATGTGTCTAGTTAACAGGATCTACCTTGTCCTTCCTCAGAATGTATTATTGCCTGAATGCTTCTATTCCTTTTTTGATCTTCGAAAAGAATTCAAGAAGTGCTGCCCTGGTTCACCTGATATTGATAAACTGGATGTTGCAGCAATGACAGAGTGTATCCTTTAAGTGATGACTCAGGAATCATTTGAGAAGACAGCTCTAGGAAAACGTGACAGTTCAAGAAACTTTAAAACATTGTATGAAAAATCACTGGTCCAAAATTTCTCTTGTACTAGGGGAAAACAGGACAATCAAAGTAGTTATAATTGACTGAATTTGGATGGTGTTCTACCTGGTGTTAGATGTTGGTTTTTGTGAGGTGAACACATAAAATAGAATTCAATTTTGAATTATGGGAGTGGCTTGGTTTTGTTTAATTTGTTTTTTCAGTTGATGAACTGTTGAATGTGAAGACCAGAATTTTTTTTGCCAATTCTAAGGCCACTTATTCTTGGTTATCTTGGTTTTGGTGTTTATTTCTACTTCTTTTGAATGGATAAGAGTGTTTTGTTTTTTTAATTGTGGAGTATACTCTTTACAAACAGCTGTTCATCATTGGCACCCCTTTTAATCTTAGCTGTTTTTCAAATACATGTAGACTGTGGTGATTACTATAACCTATCTGTTGAGATGATAAAATGAGGTTGAGATTTTACCCCAAATTATTTCATTACCAAGCTAATATATCTGATGCATAATGTACTGTAAAAGTAAATTTTATAATCACAAATCTTGTCATGAATGACCCATCTTTCTTACAGTAAGTCTTTAAAGTGCTAGCTAATAAGTAATTATGTGCCAACTATCAGATGTAACACTGAGTAATAGAGGTGTTGGGGACCCACCCAAAGCCACTATGAGAATCATCATGAAGTCAGATTCAAGTTCTTTTCAGGAACTTGTAAGTTACAGATGTTTATTCTTAAACTTCATTCTTTTTTAGGAGCTAAAGCCTGATTTTTATTTTAAAATTTCTTGATGAAAAAGATAATTTGGATATTTTTCCTAACCATTTGTAAGCAGATCAAACTCATTATTTGCTTTCTTGGAAGTAGATAGCTAGGATTTTGCTGTAACTGATTTAGCTGCTCAGACGATAAAGAATCTGCCTGCCATGCAGGAGACCTGGGTTCAGTCCCTGGGTTGGGAAGATCCCCTGGAGAAGGGAATGGCTACCCACTCCAGTATTTTTGGCCTGGAGAATTCTATGGACAGAGGAGCCTGGTGGGCTACAGTCCATGGGGTCACAAAGAGTCAGACATAACTGAGCGATTTTTCACTAAGTTACTGGTTTAGCTCCCAGCAGTTGGGAGAAGGGTAGAATATGCTCACACGAGTTTTCATGAGAAGGTTGGGACAGTAGAGAAACATTTGTTATGTGTTTTGTTGGTTAGAGTGCTGTGTTGGTTAGCTTGGGCTGCCATAACAAATACCCTAGACTGGTGGCTTATTAGCAACAGAAATTTATTTTCTCACAGTTCTGGAGCATGGAAAGTCCCAGATTAGGGTGCCATCATGGTTCATCTCTGATGAGGGCTCTTTCTGGCTTTCAGATAGCTGTCTCCTCCTTGTGTCTCACAATGGGGTGGGGTGGGGTGGGGGCCTGGCACAGCCAGGAATGAGGTGGTTCTTTCCTCTCTTTATAAGGCCACAGGTCTAACAGATGAGGGCCCTTTCCTTGTGGCCTCATTTAACCTTAATTATCTCCTAAATAATCTATTCCCAGATAGTCATATTTAGCAGCTAGGGTTTCAACATATGAAATTTGGGGAAGGACACAATTCCATTGATAGCAAATACTAAACCGTTTAATGTGCTGGTACAAAATAAAAACTTATGCAAAGTATTAATAGATAGTGGAGGGAAAATTAATAGAAAAAGATAATTTGAATAGGAAAGGCAGGGTTCAGGTTTATCCCTGATCACCCAGTTTTCTCTTAGCAAAGAGCATCTTTCTGTAGTCCTGAAAAGTCAGATATTAGTAAAAATTTGCATAGCTACAAACAGGCGGTTCTTATATTTAGGTTTTCTGGTTTTTTCCAATGTATTTTCAGTTCAGAGATAACTTGTTAAAAGCTTACCCATTTTTTCTCCTTGGTTTCTTAAGAGCTTAACATATATAAGATTTGGGGTATTAGTAAACATCTTCAGTACGGTAGCCTGGGCTTTTTACTTGCTCTGTGCTGTATTATCTGGGCTTCCCTAGTGGCTCAGATGGTAAAGAGTCTGCCTGCAATTCAGAAAACCTGGGTTCAGTCCTTGGATCGGGAAGACCCCTGGAGAAGGGAATGGCTACCCACTCCAGTATTCTTACATGGAGAGTTCCATGGAAGAGGAGCCTGGTGAGCTACAACTCATGGGTTGCAAAGTGTCAGACATGACTGAGCAACTAACACTGACTTTTCACTTCATGCTGTATTACCTATACATTATGCTCCATACTCTTAAAATTTCTATATACCTTTATATAATTTTTGCATTATCTGACTTTTAGGCGAATGGGTAATACGCTGTGCTATTTTTTTCTTTTATTCCTTTTCATTCTAGCTCCATAACTATTGGCAATTTTGGTCCCCCCCCCCCAAATACCATAGGACTGAAAATCGGAAATATTTGACTACAGTAAACAGGTGAATTATGAATAAAGCTAAGTTAGGCTCCATTTCAGGCACGTGTGTGTGCTCAGTTGTGTCAGACTCTTTTGCGACCCCATAGACTGGCCTAACAGGCTCCTCTGTCCATGGAATTTTCCAGGCAGACATATTGGAGCAGGTGACCATTTCCTACTCCAGGGGATCTCCCTGACCTATGGATCAAACCTCAGTCTCCTGCGTTGGCAGGTGTATGCTTTTACACTGAGCTACCTGGGAAGTCTTCTCTAGTTCCTTGACCACAGATCAAACCTAAGAGTGTGGCGTCTTAGCCCCTGGGCCACCAGGGAAAGTCCCTCAAGCCTCACTTTTATTTATGACATTTCCCAGTGAAAGCTTTGTGAACCCTGGATGTAAATGAAGCAGTAAGACCGCCTTGATAAAAGGTTTAGGCATTCTTGTATGCAATCCTGGTTCTCATATTAGCACTTATTTTCCTCTTTTGTCTGTGTTGGTTCTAAAACCACTGCTGGAGTTAATGTTAGAGCCTCTCTGAGTTCTTCCAGTGGCAGTTTTGTTACCTGCTTTTTTGAGTTATGCAGTCTTAAGTAGAGAGAAGGCCTCACTTAGCAAGTGAACTATGGCTGGCATTTTATAATCAGGTGAAGTAGTGAGGGTGTGATGATAGGAATTGGGGCCCGTGTAATTTTTTTTTTAAAGAAAGAAATTTATCATGGATCCCTTGGGAGAAATTAATTCTACTTGTCCCCTGCTGAAAGTCCATTTTGATTATGAGGCTGTTTGCATGACTTACCTCTTGTTGTTGGTTTTTTTTTTTTAGAACAAACCTATTTCCCCCACAATCTTGAGTGGAATTACTTCCTCTTGGTTTCTTAACCTATTTGTTTGTTAGTTTTGTTATTCATGAGCTGATTTATTCTCATTAATTGAGACCTTTACCACTGTTTATTTCATTTTACCAAGCCTTTACTAAGAACTCATTTTAAATAAAATATGGCCTTATCCAGAGAGCAGGTGAAAGTAGAGAACTGTTGATTGGAGTTTATTGTTTATCCCAGTAATAGCCTCCTAAGAGCCCAGTGGAGGGAAGTATTGCCCCCTTTTTATAGCTAGGGAAACTGATGCTTTGAGGTTTTGTCTTAAGTTAGAAATGGCAGCATTTGAACGTGAATCTGATTGCAAACATCCTGCTTGTTACTGCTGCTGCTAAGTCACTTCAGTCGTGTCCAACTCTGTGACCCCACAGATGGCTTGTTAACTAGGGGATAAAATTCTAGAATTTGTAAAGATTATTTGACCATTGGGTTGCCTATTTAAATAGATTATCTCTCTTATAAATTTATATTGTTTCTTGAGACTATAATATTCAGGGGGAAAGGGAAGTTCAGTTCAGTTGCTCAGTCGCTCCATCGTGTCTGACTCTTTGCGACCCCATGAATTGCAGCATGCCAGGCCTCCCTGTTCATTGCCATCTCTCGGAGTTCACTCAGACTAAGGGAAGTTGATTTTGTAAAATTTCAATCCAGTTGAAGGGTATTAATCCATATATGCTGTTTGACATTATTAGCAAATGCCATTTCACTAGGGCAGCTTTACAATATCATGGTAAAAAAAAAAATCACTAAACCACTCTTGTCTGCCCATCCAAGTGTTAGAAGGAGTGTGTCTTTGTGTGTGTGTTTCACCACTTCGTGATAGGAATAAACCATACATGTTTGCGTGGGCGTGCTATTAACGGTTGCTGCTGCTGCTAAGTCACTTCAGTTGTGTCCGACTCTGTGCAACCCCATAGACGGCAGCCCACCACCAGGCTCCTCCGTCCCTGGGATTCTCCAGCGAAGAACACTGGAATGGGTTGCCATTTCCTTCTCCAATGCATCAAAGTGAAAAGTGAAAATGAAGTCGCTCAGTCGTGTCCAACCCTCAGTGACCCCATGAACTCCAGCCTTCCAGGCTCGCCGTCCATGGGATTTTCCAGGCAAGAATACTGGAGTGAGGTGCCATTGCCTTCTCCGACTAAGGCAGGAATAGTGGCCTATTTTTCCCACATATTAAAGATCGATGTAGTAGCCTTACTGGCAGAGTGGTAAGAACTCGAGCTCTGGGGTCAGATTTCCTGGGGGTGAATTTACTGGACCTGCAGCCTCAGTTTCCCCATCTTGAAATGGGCGTGACTGTTATGAGGAATAATGCTGTGGTTCATGCAGCCGCTCAGGCACTGTCTACCCTACGAGGCAGTCTCCAGTGTAGACTGGGCTGTTGAGTGTCATAGAAAAAGAAAGCCAGCTGCCGATGACTGAGAGGACTTCCTTATTGATTTAGGACCTTATCTAAACTATTTTACACCTAAATATTGTTTTCTAACCTTGTGTGAGACTGGGTATAGGCCTTTTAACATGTCAGCTACATGTTAGTACAGGTAAATTTAAGGGTTAATTTAGCTTCTCCATTGTAAAATACTGTGTGTGAATGTGGTTCATTCTGCACTTATGTGCTTGTTTTTATAATATTTATTTTTAATTGATAGTTTTGCAATATTGATTTCTATCATACATCAACATGAATAGCCATAGATGTACTTATGTCGTCTACCTGTTGAGTCTCCCTCCCGCCCATTTCACCCCTCCAGGTTACCGCAGAGCCCCAGTCTGAGTCCCCTGAGTCATACAGCCAATTGCCATTGGCTCTTTATTTACTTATGTTAATATAGGTGCAACCCTGCTCCTCTCTCCATTTCTCTCTCCCTCCTCCCCCACCCTTTGTCCATAAGTCTGTTCTCTATGTCTGCATCTCCATCGCTGCTCTTTGAGCAGGTTCATCAGCGCCATCCTTTTAGATTCCATATATATGCATTAACATATGACATTTGATTTTTTGACTTCACTCTGTATAATAGGCTCTAGGTCATCCACCTCATTAGAACCGACTCGAGTGCATTCCTTTTTTCGGCTGAGTAATACTCCCTTTACCACAGCCTTATCCATTCATCTGGCGATGGACATCTAGGTTGCTTCCAGGTTCTAGTTATTGTAAATAGTGCTGCAATGAACATTGATAATACACATGTCTTTTTCAGTTTTGGTTTCTTCAGAGTATATGCCCTAGAAGTGATATTGCTGGGTAATATGGTGGCTTATTTGGTTTTTTATTTTAAAAAATGTTGTTTTGGTTTTGCTGGGTCCTCGTTGCTGCGAGAAGTCTTTCTCTAGTTGCGGCGTCTGGACTTGTCATTGTGGTCGCTTCTCTTGTTACAGAGCATGGCCTCTGGAGTAGAGGCTTGGGGGCTTAGTTATTCCGAGGCATGTGGCATCTTCCAGAGCAGAACCTGTGTCCCCTGCATAAGCAGGCAGATTCTTAACCACTGGACTACCAGGGAAGTCCACTTGTTTGTTATGATGAGTTGAACTGGATCTTTGTGGTCGCACACACCTTCGTTGCCCTTCTTAAAAAAATAGAGGCATATGCTGAATCCTCGCTGGTATCTTTTTGCATATGAAAGGGGTTTAAAATATCACCTAGTTAAGCTGGGTTACTAGTTGGCCTTGTTAGCTGAAGTGGGGAAGAAATTATCTTTGGCTCCACACGGCCGTGATGTGAGCCAAATCGGCAGTAGTCTGGTTTGTGGTGTGTGATAAATTAAAGTGACTAGAAATACTGTGTATTCTTGGCCAGCACTCAGAGTTGTTATGTTAATTTTATGTGGTTTATTTTGATTACAAAATAGTTTACTTATAAAATGTGAGTTTGGGAATTCTAGGATAGTAGTTTTGTTGTAGAAGGCTTTTGAAAACATTATCATGGAGTCTCTCTTTCCTAATTTGTTTATCCTATATAAATGTCTTTTTCTAAGGTAGAAGTTTTTCTTTTATTTGGCTTTGGCCCCTACTTCCAGCTTATTTCTTCAGAGGTATAACTGACTTGTCAGTTTGTGCTTTTGTTAACAATAGTACCTCCTGAAGTAATAGTTGTTAGGATGAATCTCATTTTTCTCTCCCTCTTAGAAAGTGTAGGCTTCTGTGGAAGAGTTAAAACTACAGATATATGTTCCCCAGCATTTATTATATCTTAGTTACATTCTTTTATAGTGGCATTCTTATTTGCTTCTTTCAGAGCTTACTTTAAAATTTAGCAGATTATTTATACAACCTGTTTCATTATTTTATTTTGGCCACTCAATGTGGCTTGAAGAATCTTAGTTCCCTGACCAGGGATTGAACTGTACCCCTGCAGTGGAAGCCCAGAGTCCTATCCACTGGACTGCCAGGGAATTCCCTAAAACCCATTTTTTATAAGGGTAATTTTATCACTTTCCCTTTCTTCCTTCACATAATTGTAGGAAATTCACTTCTTATTTGGAGCACTGTTTGAACTTTTTTTGTGGTCTATTCCTTTGTTCCTTTAGCACAGGAATTTTATTGAAAAATGTCTGTCTGGCAATATAGGCAGCTGCTGTGTTAGACTATAAAAACGCAAACAATAGAAGGGGAAGAAGCAAACTTTGTCTTTGGCGGGAGGTGGGGGGCTACTGTTTAATGGCAATGAAAAATGGCTTTGAGTTGGAATTTGAATTGTGATGCAATTTTAACATGGTTTCAGTTTAGTTGCTCCGCAATGCCTTTGTTTTATATGTGTGCTTTCTTCTCGAAACTAAAAACTTGTTTTAAACTAGTTTTAAAAAGATGCTACTTACCAGGGAAAATTGAATGTTCTGAAATGAAATGTGTGGCCTTGCAGGCCGTCAGAAAAGGGAACTTCTTTTGAATGGATCAGTTGGTACTGAGGTGCTCTGTGAAATTTCTCTTTGAACTCTGCCTTCAGATAGTTTAAGCATGGGTTAAGCCCTGAGATCTGTTTCATTGACGTGGTGCCCTCTGTTCACCTACCCACGAGGCCTCCCAAGGTCTCCGAGTTCTGTGTCGGTGCAGCCTAGCTCAGTTGTAGCCTGAAACGCTCATTTTGTTCCCACATGTCTGGCTTTACCCTTCTGCGTTTCCTCCCGGCGCGGCTCATTTGCAGAGCTCGCCAAGCCCGTTGGTGCTGTCGTGGCCGCCTCGAGGGCAGAATGACTCAGTTGCATGACGAACCTTAAATCAGGAGGCACAGATTCATCTTTCATTCCCTCAAGATCAGACGCGCAGCAGGTCATTCAGCATAGAATTGTGAATTGATAGGAGAAAGCATCGGCACTAAACGTCTTTCTCACTCTCCTGTATGTGTTGTTCTGGTAAGAATTACTCAAAACTGAATGAATCTTCCAAGGACAGTGCTGTGGCTGAGTGGGTGGTTTGGGCATGCAGGAGGTTGGGTGACTTTTAAAAGTTGCTAGGAGCTCAGAGCTGCTGATCTTCCTGGTGTGTGATGACTTGAAGGGAAACATGTTGGGACCTGTTATGTGGAACCAGGTTAGCCACATGTCTACAACACAGTCTTAATTCAAAAAGTCGAGTTCAGTAAAATAGTTCTTCAGGTGCAGATCTATTCTACACAGAGTACTTCACGTTGTTACTTCTGATCTTTTTCACTTGGCTTTCATATATTTATTTGTTAATTATTATTGTATTACATGTATTATTCCCAGAGTAGTTTCCATAGGTTGGTTTTAGACTTAAACTAGATAAAATGCCTTCTCCGCTTTAGTACAACTGAGAGGATGTCTGCTTACGTGTAATCCAAGTATTCTCAGGTTCAGACTGTAGTTCAGACGGGATCAGGACCCCTGCTAGAGAATTCAGTCACTTAGTCCTCTTTTCTGTTTGTTGGTTTTCAAACTTTTAATTTCGTATTGTGCATAGCCAATCAAGTGTTGCGGTAGTTTCGGGTTAACAGTGAAGGGACTCAGCCATATATACATGTCATATATGCATTTAGAAAGCTTCTCACAAACTGTTGCTCAAAACAAATTAAACAGAGCTGCTTATCTCGGGGTGGGAATTGCATACACAGGTCAGATCAGAACTGCATAATTCCAGCTCCATTACCTACCAGCTGGGAAACTTGAGTGAGTTACAGAACTTCTCTCCATCCTAGTTTCATCATCTGTTTGCTTTCACTGTCATCCACCTGGCAGGGCTACTGCAGAAGTATAGGAGGAAGTAGTGTTTGGCACAAAATGGTGTGCAATAAATATCACCACTTATGTCAGTAGAATCTTAGAAGTTAATAGGTGCTGTGGTAGATGGAAAGAGATCAGAGGAAAGGGAACCTGTGCTCAGGAAATGCAAAGTAAAGTTGAGGAGAGTCATAGTAATATTGTATAGAAATAGTATCTGATCAACTCAGATTGATGGTTGTGACCCCGACCAGTTAAAGGAGGCTTTGGTGCTGAGTGGGAGTGACCCATGGTCTAATTTGGTTAAGGGATTATGAAGATAAGAGGATTTTATAGGGGAGTTACCTGAGCAAAGGTGAGAAGGCTTATGCCTCTTGTCATTTACAGAAGAGAAAAAACTGGTTTGAGTGGAGCATACTCTCCCCATCCAATTCCTTCAAAGTTTAGTTTCCCCCTAAGATTCTGCTTTGGGATAGAACGTTACAATGTGGCAAATATTTCTGCAAGACTCTCTATTTTTGGCAGCTTTATTTTTCCAAATCAGAAGTTAGCAATCCTATTCACTAAAGGGCTAGAGAGGCCGTGTTTTAGATTTTGGAGGCCACATACAATCTCTTCTCATTCTTTCTTTACAATCCTTTTAAAAACAAGAAAGCCATACTTTTCTCTGGGCTGCCCAAAAATTGAATGAGGGTCAAGGGCTGCCTTTTGCTGTGTTTTCATCCATGTTCCTTAAGGTTTAGGGGGTGTGTCTCTGCTAATCAGAGTTTTGCCACAGCATCAGATTGCCCTATGCAGTGTTTCCTTGGTCAGATATCTTCAAACTTTCTGTGCAGTAATGATCTCCTACATATAAAACTTTTCTCTGAATCAGTAGTAAGGGGTTAAGTTGCCACTTTTTGAGCTCTTAGT
The DNA here is from genome assembly GCA_006408675.1 of Madoqua kirkii. NCBI lineage: Eukaryota > Metazoa > Chordata > Mammalia > Artiodactyla > Bovidae > Madoqua > Madoqua kirkii. The sequence continues at coordinate 10,771 of SJYC01037959.1, forward strand.
TTTTAATGACGTTTTTCAACCGGGGCTAGATTTTGCCCACCTGGGGACACTTGGCAAAAATCTGGAGACTATTTTTGGTGAGGGGAGGAGACATTTTTAATTGTTAAAACTGGGAGTAGGTAGAGGTTACCATGGTACTAAAAATCCTATAGTACACAAGACACCATCCCCACTCCCAACAAAGATTTATCTGCCCTACATGCCACTGATGCTGAGGCTGAGAAACCCTACTGGCATTGGTCTCTGTTTCTTGGATATCCTTCTCTTTACTTCATTGTAGGCCCTCACAAGAGGGAAAGTGTTATAAGAATTGCAGCGTTCCGGATGATTGGTGGCATAGTTTACGTGATAGCATCTTCATCCTTTGGCTCCAGTTTTTCTGTCCTGTCATTATATTCTGTGAAAATGGCCCTGAATTAATAAATACAGTACAGTCTGCCGATGATGATCATTTTTTTTAAAGCTTATTTTGCACTGGGGCATAGACAAACAATGTTGTGATCGTCCCAGGTAGCAGGGAAGGGACTCAGCCACACGCATACATGGATCCATTCTCCCCCACACTGCCCTCCCATCCAGGCTTCCACGCAACATGGAGCAGAGTTCCCTATGCTGTACAGTAGGTCCTTGTTGGTTATCCATTTTAAATACGGCAGTGTGTCCAGGCAACTGCAAGTTCCTTCTCTAAGTGTGTGAGTCTTTCTGTTTTATAAGTTCGTTTGTATCATTTCTTTTTAGATTCTCTATATAAGGGATGTCATACAGTATTTCTCTTTCTCTTATTTATTCAGTATGCCAGTCTCTAGGCCTGTCCGTGTTGCTGCAGATGGCATTAGTTCATTCTTTTACAGGTTGAGTGATGGTTCACTGTTGATGTGTGCCACATCCTCTTTGTCCATGCCTCTGTTAAGGAGGATTCAGGCTGCTTCCAGGCTATCAGGTTGCGATTGTCAGCAGTGCTCCAGTGAACATTGTGGTGCCTGTATCCTTTCAGATTATGTTTTTCTTCAATATACGTGCTCAGTGCTTCAACTGAGCACACCGAAGCACATTCTGTTTTGGAGCTTCCCAGGTGGCGCTAGTGGTAAAGAGCCCGCCTGCCAACGCAGGAAACAGATTCGGGTTTGATCTCTGGGTCAGGGAGATCCCCTGGAGAAAGGCATGGCAGTATGCTTCAGTATTCTCGCCTGGAGACAGAGGAGCCTGGTGGGCTACAGTCCATAGGGTCACACAGAGTCAGATGCAGCTGAAGCAACTGAATATGCACAAGCACGAACATATGCCCAGGAGTGGGATTGCGGGGTAGCACTGTGTTAGTTTTATTAAGGAATCTCCCTACTGTTCTCCGTAGTAGCTGTATCAATTTACATTCCCACCAACAGTGTAGGAGGGTTCTTCTCTCCACACCCGCTCCAGCACTTCCTGTTTCTGGATTTTTTTTGATGATACCCATTCTGGCTGGTGTGAGGTGCTGTCTCACTGTAGTTTTGTAGTTTTGATTCACATTTCTGTAATCATTAGTGATAATGGACATCTTTTCATGTGTCTCTTGGCCATCTGTATGTCTCTTTTGCCGAAAGGTCTATTTAGGTCTTCTCCCCATTTGTTGATTGACTTGTCTGTTTTGATGTTGTTAAGCATCATGAGGTGTTTGTAAATTTTGGAAACCAGTCTGTTGGCAGTCGTATCATTTGCAAATATTCTCTCCCAGTCTGTAGGTTGCCTTTTTTGTTTTGTTGTTTCCTTTGCTGTGTAGAAGCTTTTGAGTTGAAGTAGGTCCTTGTTTCTTTACTTTTGTTTTTTTTTTCCTTATTCTGGTAGATGGGTCGAAAAAAGATGGCTGCTGCAGTTTCTGTCAGGAAGTGTTCTGCCAGCGTTTTCCTCTTAAGAGTTTTATTGTGTCTGGTCTTATAGTTCGGTCATTAATCCATTTGGGGCTTCTTTGTGTGTATGGTGTCAAAGAATAAACTAATTTCATTTTTTTGCAAGCAGTTGCCCAGTTTTCCCAGCACCATCTGTTGAAGAGACCGTTTCCAGCATCGTGTAGTCTCGCCTCCTTTGTCATAGATTGACCAAGGACAGTCATTTTAATGACCCCGCTCAACGGTCATTACTCGGTTGCGTGAACATCTCCTGGGATTGGATTTCTAATCCCTCAGTGGGCAGCACATTTATTTCATCATAATGTAAAGATGGAACGCAGAAATTATCCACCATTTTAGCTTGATTATCCTCTGAGTATACAAATAGGCATCTGGTGAGCTCAGATGTTTTTTTAGTCATAAATGTGACCCTCTCAAAGTGTCCTTATCGTGGGTTTATGAAAGTCGGTCACCTAAAATCGAGGAGCTTCAAGTATTAAATGCCTGCTTTGTGTCCTCAGCTTGATTTATCTCATTTAATCTTCACAAAAGTCCAGGAAGGTAAAGGTGGTCACAGCTTTGGCTTTACAAATAGCATGAAGTTTAGTGGAGTTAAGCAATTTGCCAAGGAACATATGGCTGCCTTTCTACATGTAGTATATTTAACTACAGAGAAATGTAACTGGTTGAGAGACAACAGAAAAATGAATTTGCCTAGTGTGAGGAAAAGCAATGCAATGTCTCTCTATTGGAGAAGGGAAAGAGGAAGCTGATGGGGATGAAATAGAAAAGGATTTTGAATTGAGAACAGAAAAGAATATTACTCATTCAGAAGACTGACTATAATTCTTGATGGGAAAGAGATCTCTGAGTTGTTTTTACGTTGTATCCTTTTTGTTCACAGTTAAATGGTACCTACTTTTTATTAATATTTGTCTTCATTTTTTACCCATATTAAAAATACCAGTCAGAAAACATTTTTATAAAACATTTTAACCACCACCACCACACAGATGGCTGTTTTCATTTTAAACTCGAGAAAAGTTAGTCCTGTAGTGTTATTTGTTATGTGCATTGTACTACACAATAAAACTTATAACAAAGTGAGTTCGTGATAAAGTGACGATAGCATTGAAACTTGAAAATTAAAAAAATGCACCATTTTAATCACTGTTGGCTTTCTAGGGTAACTGTTTTGACAAAGTCACATGCTTTAGACTGCAAATTCATAAAACCTGGCAGAAACCTCTTTTGGTTGTATCTTCAACACAACTTGAGCCATGCATTTCTTAAAAGCTATGTTTCCTGGCTTATCCAGACAGGGTACCCACTTGATCAGAAGTCATGTTGGTCACTGTTGGCCCTGAGTACTTGAGTTGTTTCTACACATCTACTCTGAAAAGACAGGCATTTGTTGCCAGCCAAGATAGCTGTGTTATGGGACTCCAAAAATCTTATAAAAAAGGAGTTCAGGATAAAAATAGTGTCAGAGATACAATGTTGTCAGTCATCTGAAAAGTCTTTGAACATGAGGCTTACAGCCATTTAGTACCTTGTGATTTTGGCAGATGTAACTATATCTTTAGGTCAGCATGGTTGTTGCCTGTGTGTGCTGTAAAGGTAAGGGGGGGATTCTGTTCATTTCACTGTATACTTCATGGTTTGACAGTAAAGTGCTCATTATTCATGCATTTGCTACCCTTCAATAAACATTTTATTCCTGGTATTATTCCTCAGGACAGAGTTATTTGGCCATCTTAGTCCAAAGGGACAATTGGGTGCTTCAGGAACTGTGGGTGAAGTCCAGGTTGATGAGAAACAACTATTCTGAGATTTCAAAGAATTTTCAATCTAGATGCATTTTACTTCTTGGCTCCATGACAGTTTAATTTGGAGTTAAAAGCAAGCTCATTTTACCTCCCCAAAATATTTCCTTAACTTAATTTCCCAGGTTTAAATTTTGAGAAGAATAGTCTAGCTCCCGGTATGGAGCATCTCAAGTTGAAGATATGGGAAATATAATCTTAGCAATGATTTCAGACCCTTATAGTAAGTACTGGTGTTACAACAATGGGGACCTAGAATCTGATCCCATCCACTTTCTGTCACCTATGCTTCTGAGTCCCATTCTGCCCCACCCCCCACACCCCCACACTCACAGCTTTCTCTCCAGCTAAAAGGATGACTTGTATGTTCTCATTTTAGATCACAGATTTTCAGATCCAGAGAGAGTAAATTACAAATTTGAAAGCGGCGCTTGGTAAGGACTTGCATACTAGTCCATTGGAGTTTTTCAATGTGTTTGTATTCATATTGTGGTATTTAACTCCCTTTATATTTTAGTGACTTTACTGACCCTTTTGCCTATCCATTTTCTACTGTTACATCATTCATTAATGGAGATTGTGATTTAAAGTGAGCTTGGATGTTGAGATTAACATTTAATGAAATTTTTGTATCCTTAGTCACTATGACCTTAGGGACATCTTGTGTTCCTATCTATGATTTTGAGTTTAGCCTCTCTGAACTGTCCATCCTCACTGGAAAATTTCCAAGGGGGAAAATCCTAGGGCTTGAAAGAGTTCACAAGGTTTTTACTGAGATAATTTTAAGTATGTTCTATCAGCTCCTACTTTAAAGCACAGGAAATAACTGGGGTGAAGTATGAAATGGTGGTATCTCTGTGATCACAGGTAGACCTATTTGTACATCACTGCACTGGCTTGCATGCGATTACTTGGTGCCTAAAGTGAACAGAAACTTCTGACATCTTTGCCCATTAGAGAGACACTGAGGCCTATTTAGTTGTGGGAAAAGTGACTCATTAAGAAAATGTCCTCAAAGTACTGAAAATAAAAATGTGGGAGGAATAGAACATCAAAAGGTATCAAAATAGAGAATAGGTGATTTACAAATTACTCATTAAGGTATGGGAACTCCCAAGCATTTTCATAAACACTCTGTGATGCCTCCCTGTTTGTTAGGGGAGATATTTTAATGGAAACTTCTGACCACGTGCATGCATTACTAATGTGGGTTAATTACCAGCTTTATAGGAATCTTAAGTTTTTGCGGTCAAGCTGGATCTAAACCCCACTGGTGTACTGGCCAGATCAGAGAATGAGTTTAAACCTATGCTTCTCAGCTCTAGGAACTTAGAGGCCATCAGGGTGTTGGGAGGATTTTTCTTCCTGTGAATTGATCTTGGGTTCTTGTGAGAACAAGGAAGCAGCAACTTAGCTAATAGGTGGTTTGCTGGGTGAGCAAGCTGTGCTGAACTTGCATAGGCCGTTCGTTGCCTTTGTGTAGTTACCCACCTAAAGAATACTTTGAACTATATACCCAGAGAATTTTTAAAGTTACGAAGTACAGTGGGCAGTATGACAAGTCTGTCTGAACTCCAAATGAAGAATAGCTTAAGTGCAAATAAGCCAGTTGTCTTAGGAGGGGGTAGTAGATCAGACTGTCTAGCATTAATCACGTAAGCTGAAGTTTTGCTTGATCCACAGCAGCAAGATGGAACTTATTGATGACAACACAGTAGTCAGGGCACGAGGTTTACCGTGGCAGTCTTCGGATCAAGATATTGCAAGATTCTTCAAAGGACTCAATATTGCCAAGTTGGTTTTTCCTTCATCTCTGTTTGACTTAACAGTCCCAAGGGGATAAATAGATATGGTGTCATTTTCCTCCTCACTGTTGTTTTTTTTCCCCCCATTGTTTTCTGTTCGGTTATTTTTCAAAGGGGCGGTGCAGCACTTTGTCTGAACGCCCAGGGTCGGAGGAATGGAGAAGCGCTGGTTAGGTTTGTGAGTGAGGAGCACAGAGACCTAGCTCTGCAGAGACACAAGCATCACATGGGCAGCCGGTACATCGAGGTACGTCCTCAGCCTGACAGGTGGCGTCTGACAAGCCTGGCGTCTTGAACGAGTGTGCGCATCAGAAGGCTCGAAACTACATTTCATTTCCCTTTGTCTTTCCTTAGGTTTACAAAGCAACAGGTGAAGATTTTCTTAAGATTGCGGTGGTGAGTACCTTTCATACAGTGTGGCTCTATGAGAAGGATCTAACATTTTACTTGTGTACCAAAGGCAGATAAACACAATCATGAATGTTTTTTTTTACTCCCAATGAAATATAGGAGTTGACTTTTATTCTTTTAACAGGAGGAAGAAATATCCAGTGGTATCAGGTAGTGTACTATGTAACACTTGTCCTAAGGCTTAAGTCAACCAACTATAGTTAAATAGCAGTTGAACATACTTCTATACAAAGGCCAAAGGGTACATGTAAAGTCATGTACAAAGGGAAAGAGTAGTTCATGAAAGAAATTAAATAGTCTGAAAACTCAAACAGCCATAGCGGCCGTACCCAAATACCTGGAATCGTTGCATATCTGCTTCTAATTTTTCTCTCAACTTCACAACTCATCAGTGGCCAGGAACATGGTAGCTTTCTGGTTTCTAGTATTTTAGAATACATGACGTTTGAAGTAACATGGTCAAAACCAAGTAGGAATAGGAAGTCTTTATCTAATTCTGGAGTGATTTGTAACTGTAAAACCTAAAAATGATAGATAAAAAATGTCAACTGTGGTTTGTCCAACAGATGTTTTTCTTTGCTCATATTGCTTTAATTTCCTTTCTCCTTTTAGTATATTATGAATATCTTCTTAAATATCTCAGTGTTCCTCAGTGCTCATTGCCAGGCTTCCCAGGTGGCACTAGTGGTAAAGAATCCACTGCTAATAAGGAGAGGCACAAGATGAGGGGTTGATCCTTGGGTTAGGAAGATCCCCTGGAGAAGGAAATGGCAACCGACTCCAGTATTCTTGCCCAGAAAATTTCATGGACAGAGGAGCCTGGTGGGCTACAGTCCATGGAGTCACAAAGAGTTGGACATGACTTAGCACACACTTGCAATTATATTTACCATAATTTTTTATGAAAACAGTCGTATTGGAAACAAGCTCCAATTGCCCAACTTTTCACTCTATAAATATGTTGCAGTGAATATTTATTTATCTCTGTATGTGCCACTCATTAGGATAAATTCCTAAAAACAGGATAACTAGATCAAAGAATATGGACATCTTAAGGGGTTTTGGACACATATTGCCAAAATATGCTAAAGTGGCTTTCACTTAAATACAGAGAACTTTTATACCCCTTCATTATCATTTTGTTTATCCCTGATAAAAATCTTTACAACTGTAAAACTTGTAGTAACAACATTCTGTTAATACAGTTCGCTGATATATTTCTTGCACTTACTTCTTGAAATAAACCAGGGCTTCCAAATTAAAAACTTCAAGTTTAATAGGGTTTCCAATGTTTGATATTCATTGGTGATAACATATATTTGAAAGTGCTATGGTCCTGAGGTTCCATGGTAGATAACATTGTACATCACAGGTGGCAAAGTTGACTGAGTATTTCTTTGAGTATTTGCTACAAGGCAGCATTGTAGCAAAATGCTTCATGTTCAGCAGAATATTGATAAATGTTGAGACTAGCTGCCAAATGTGTTCATTATCCTCTCTACTTGAGTATGTTTGGACCTTTCCTAATAAGTAATTAAGAAAACAATAACAAAAATCACTAAGTGCTTTGTATGTAGTCACTTATCCTCATAATTTATGAGGTAGGTAATTTTATTCCCATTTTACAGATGAGCACACTGAGGTACAGAGATTAAACTTGACAGGTCACAGCCTGGAAAATGATAAAGCCACCGTTGCACCCAGGCACTGTAGCTTCAGGGTCTGTGTGCTTAACCACCACAACTACTTCTTCAAGAACATGATTATTGGTCCATGATTTAACTGTATGGCTACTTTCTTAAATTAGAGGTATTTTATGAAAAGGGTGAGGGGAAAGTTTCAAGTTAACTGGAAGTGAGTTCTGATTCCTGGAATGTTACTATGGATTCTTTGGGTAGTGCAGGTCTTAATTATAAATCCAGGACATTGCCAAAGATGTCACCATTTTAATTTTGGTGAAGTTGGTGTCTTAACTGTTTCTCCCTGTGCTTCCTGCTCTTTGTCTTCCCAGGTACATCCAATGAGGTGGCCCAGTTTCTCTCCAAGGAAAACCAAGTCATTGTCCGCATGCGGGGGCTCCCCTTCACGGCCACGGCTGATGAAGTGGTGGCCTTCTTTGGACAGCATTGCCCCATCACTGGGGGGAAGGAAGGCATCCTCTTTGTTACCTACCCAGATGGTAGGCCCACAGGGGATGCTTTTGTCCTCTTTGCTTGCGAGGAATACGCACAGAATGCACTGAGGAAGCATAAAGACTTGTTGGGTAAAAGATACATCGAACTCTTCAGGAGCACAGCAGCTGAAGTTCAGCAGGTTGGTGCCTTTGCTTTATTTCTATCCTCTTTTTGTTTAATTTATTTTTTAATTGAACTATAGTTGGTTTGCAATGTTTTAGGTATATAGCAAAGCAATTCAGTTATATATATATATATATATATATATATATATATATATATACTTTTCCAGATTTTTTTCCATTATAAAGTATTACAAGATATTGAATATAGTTTCTATTCGTTATTTCAGATCCCACATTATTTGGTGTGCTAAAATAAAACTTGGAAATAAAATTTGGAAATTACAGAAAGTATAAGCACATAAAAAAATCTTATTCTGTAATTAAATGAGAGCCAATATTAATATACACACAGAATTCAGTCTTTAATCTGAGTCTAACAGCAGCATATAATTCATTTAGAAAGTCTGTTTGCCAGGTTTTGTTTTGTTTTTTCTTCATTAGAAATTTGTAGGTAAACATGCTAATAAAATGATTGGTTTCTAATTGATTTCTGTAGAACTGGATATAGGGAAATAAGGTGTTAATGTCTTGCCAAATTTATTTCCCAAAAGGCTTGATCAGTTTCATACTGCTGGGAGAGTGCAGAGTGTCCTTTTGTCCTGGTGCTGGTCATCCCTTTCAGAATTGAGCACTCTTTTTGAGACACAGACAGAGCAGTCAATTCCCGAAAACATGCCAAGATCTAAGCATAAAACCATCTCTAGGGTCTCAGCTGTTCTCCTTGACTTACAAGCTGATGATTTCACTTCAGGGGTCAGTTAGCTTTGCATCTGAGATCATGTTGACTGTTTCACATGGCTCTTCAACTTATTCTACTTGATTCGATAGTAGGATATAGGCATTTCAGTGATTTTCTTGGGTCTTTTTTGTAGGCAGTTCAGACACTGACTCTACTGTTATTTGATTGAGTTCCTAATATGATTTTGTCTAGCTTCTGCAAAGCCCATTGTAATGATTTAAAATAATTCTCCAAAGTTAAATAGAACCATCATCTGCTAGAATATCAGATTGATTTTTATGCTCAAATAAATGTAAGTGAAATGCTACATTTATTCTGTGTTCTTTGTACTGGTGCTCTTGAACCTTAAACTATGGGCATACTTGTAGTATAATCAATTGTACTTGTTGCAAGTGAGTATCATAAATTCTGAATCTCTAAAATATGCTGAGTATGCTCAAGGCTTAAAATATCCTGCCCGAACTAGAGGGCGGGGATGAAATTTTTATTTTAGATCTTTAATTCAAAAGAACTATTTCATGGAAATCATGCACTGGAATGTATTGCCCTAGAGTCTTGACTGCTGCTGCTAAGTCACTTCGGTTGTGTCCGACTCTATGTGACCCCAGAGACGGCAGCCCACCAGGCTCCCCTGTCCCTGGGATTCTCCAGGCAAGAACACTGGAGTGGGTTGCCATTTCCTTCTCCAATGCATGAAAGTGAAAGTGAAGTCGCTCAGTCGTGTTAGACCCTCAGTGACCCCATGAACTGCAGCCCACCAGACTCCTCCGTCCATGGGGTTTTCCAGGCAAGAGTGCTGGAGTGGGTGCCGCTGCCTTCTCCAGCTACTGTTTCTTTCTTGGCTTGGATGTAGAGTATGCTGTCTCTATGACTTTGCCATAGGTGGTTTTGAGTATAGGGGCCAGTTTTCTCTTTCCTGCCTCCCATCTCTAATAATTTATTTTAATACGTACTGAAGTAGTCTTAGACTTTCCGCTCTTTGTTATTAATAATCACTTAACTCAGAATCTTTTTACTCACTTTCTATTTGGCAAGTACTGTAGGTGCTAGACCATTTCCTGTCCCAAGTTTGCTTATAACCACATTTGTTTTCTATTCATGTTCTTCCCTCTAATGTTTGTACTGTGTCTGGATTGTTTGTATATTTTCTTAAAGTCTTGCTTTCTTTTTGGCTGTGTTGTGTTTACTTTTTATTATTGTCACCTGTTATTCACCTAGCAATTGGACAGGCTGTGAGTGAGAAAGTTAGGGCAGTTTGGGGGGAGTTCATGGATTGTCTTATGTTTTTAGTTAAGAGCTGGTAACTAGTTGGGCTTCCCTCCTAGCTCAGTCGGTAAAGAATCTGCCTGCAATGCAGGAGACCTGGGTCTGATTCCTGGGTTGGGAAGATCCCCTGGAGAAGGAAATGGCAACCCACTCCAGTATTCTTGCCTGGAGAATCCCATGGGCAGAGGAGCCTGGTGGGCTACAGTCCATGGGGTCCCAAGAGTCAGACACGACTTAGCGGATAGACCACCACCACATGAGATGATAAAGGCTACAGTGGTAAATGGTTCAGAAATCTTGGGGATTCCACACATGGCATTTGCACAAGGACCTCCTCGTATTACTAGCTCATAGGCATACTCTAAACTACAACAGAAGTAGACAGAACTTTGTAACATGAGTTTTGCCTGGGAGCAATTCTTTCTCCATTCCGAAATGTTCCTGATCTCTCATCCATTCTCAAGAGAGCTGAATTCCATAAATTTAAAGATAGGATCCTCTCTTTTGCCACTGTCTCAAATTCACATGGAAATTGATTTTTTATTTTCACTAATGGATTTTTTTTTTCAGGTTTATGTTATCCAGGCATTCTGCTTTACATATCATTATAAATGTGACATATTTTAATGTAATTAAGTCACTATTTGACCTGTGGTTCCTTTACTGCGTCGTTTTCTTTATATTCTTGGGTTTAGAGGTGAAATGTGAAGATAATATTGAGAGCACTATTTAATGAAATGAAATCTAATAGGTTGTCCATAAGTCCGCATTTTAACAATATGAAAAGCAGCAGACTTGAAGAGTACTTTCTCAAAGCAGATAGTGATGCATTTGTCTGTGGGAGAGGGTGAGGGTGGGATGATTTGGGAGAATGGCATTGAAACATGTATATTATCCTATGTGAAACAAATCGCTGCTCCAGGTTCAATGCATGATACAGGGTGCTCAGGGCTGGTGCACTGGGGTGACCCAGAAGGTTGGTATGGGGAGAGGGGTAAAAAAAAAATGTCCTTAATATAAGATCATTGTGTTGTGTGTGGCATATACCTCAGAATGCCTCTAACAAAAGTGGGCTCACAATCTCCCAGCTGAAAAGCATGAACGACTTTCTCTGTGAGTGCTTCTCAGACTTCATTGTGCTGGTTGATCACCCAGGCATCTTGTTAAACTGCAGACCCTTACAGACTGGGTTGGGGTGGAGCTGAGGGGATGCATTTCTAGCCATTCCCTAGGGATGCCAGCCCTGGCCTGCAGGCCGCATTGCAGTAGTGACGCTCTAAATGACTTCTGTTTTGCTTCGAGCACAGGTGCTGAATCGATTCTCCTCGGCTCCTCTCATTCCACTTCCAACCCCTCCCATTATTCCAGTCCTACCTCAGCAGTTTGTGCCCCCTACAAACATTAGAGACTGTATACGCCTTCGAGGTCTTCCCTACGCGGCCACAATCGAGGATATCCTCGACTTCCTGGGGGAGTTTTCCACCGATATCCGAACTCATGGGGTCCACATGGTATTGAACCACCAGGTAAGAAAATCACTTACTGGAAAGCTGATTTGCTGCTTCTTATTAAAGACACTCTTCAGTAAACAAGTAACACTTGTTCATCTGTTTGTATAGTATGTTTTGCAGGAAAAAATTTAACTATAAATGCAAAAGATCTTTTAAGATGAGCTCCAGAAAGAATGCTGGAGTTGATACAGTAATTCAGATTCAGCTCTGATTCCATTATCACATACATCCACCAAGCCATCCATGGCATCAGGTCGGAGAAAAAGACGTTATCAGCATTTTACTACTGCACCTACTGAATCCTGCTGGAGTGAGAAAGCAATCATAGACAACATTTAAAAGCAAAAACATGTCTGTGCTCCAAGTATTTTGTATCCATAGATGATTTAGAAATGATTTATTTCGTGTAGCTATCAAATCACATTTAGTAGAGTGCAAACTCAGAAAGAACTTGTATCTATACCACTTGGAACAGTATGTGATCATAAAAGACATTTAAATGTATTAGTGTATTTGCGTGCGTGCTGTCATTTCAGTCATGTCCAACTCTGCGATCCACCCAACTTCAGCCTGCCAAGCTCCAGGCAAGAATACTGGAGTGAGTTGCCATGCCCTCCTCCAGGGGATCTTCCTGAGCCAGGGGGTCAAACCCGTGTCTCTTACGTCTCCTTCCTGGCAGGTGGATCTTCACCATTAGTGCCATAGTTGTTGAGAATCCTCTGTGAAAAATCTAACCAGATTCTTAATAGTATGCAGTATGTATTCTAAGCATATTAAAAATAGGTCTCAGCTTGGTATCTCTTGCTCTTTAAATAAAATTAATTATATTAGTTGCTGGGCAATTTGTCAGTATGTTGTGTTATAAGCAGGACAGAACTCTAAATACTCATACATGTGATTCTAATGAAAATTTTGGAACTGTTTATTAAAAGGCCAGGTTGTATTAATTTTTGAAAAAATGTTTTCTGTGCATTACAGTCTGAATATAGGTTTGTATTAGAAATGCCCACTTTCTCTAAACTGCTAGTTTCCCACTTTCTGTTTCCTTGTGAAGATGGGTCACATTCATAACCATAATCCTGTCTCACTGGAAAGTGCATGCCACTGGGTACAGGGAACCAGAAGATACTGAGTCCCTGGTTGATGCTCCACACTAACACTTGCTCTCACGTCACTTTTGAGCTATGTAACTTTTTTATCCAACTAGGACTCCTCTCGGCATGTTTCACTGATGGGAGTCCTTTTGAATCAAATTCCCCACAATTCAGCATCACCAGAGAATTGTTTGGGTTCTGAGTCACCATTTCTAGTAATCTAGGGGCCATTATTACTCTTTGATTAACAACCGTGGACAGATTTGCCTCTCGTTGACCCTTGTGACCACTGTGATTGCACCTGGGAGAAGTGCTTCTGTGATGACGGACACGCTCTTAGCTGCCTCGAAGATGTTAGTTTTCCATCTTGGACTGGGTTTCCCTGGTGTCCTTAATTTCCCTGGTATGGTAACTCTGATGGTAACTTGCATGGTAATCATTTGCCATAACTAGTCCCTTAGAGACTTGAAAGAAACCCATAAAATAAAAAAAGGAGTCTTATAAGCCAGTTGTATCTTTCTTTCTCTCCCATAAAATGTATATGCTAAGTAAGACTAAGGCATTCTGGTCCTGTATAGCAGAGATCTACCAGCTTTGTTTTAAATAGGATTTTTAGCAAGCTGTTAGTAACTGAGGAACTGCCTAGAAATACCTGTTGGCCAAGGTTTAAGATGGAGATGCAAAGGAAGAGGTGAGAGAAGGGCTCCCACGCAGCGCTGGTGCTCCAGCCCCGGCCACCCTTCACTGTGCTTGCAACCCCAGCTCCTCTCCTCCTTCCCTGTCTACAGGCCACATCCCAAGCTAGGCAGTCTTCAGGGAGGAGGAAAAGGGACATTACTCGTCAGTGAGGGACAGACTTGAGAGCCCATAGAGATCACTGGTTTGTTCATTTTCATGTAGGAGGATGGGTAAAGCTCTAATACTGGTTCTGTTACTAGCTTTTCTCAGTTGAGTGAGATTTAATCATGTTTTTCAGAAAGGGAAAAACCCAGTGTACAATCCTGTAGTTTGAAACCGCAATCACAAGGAGACCCTTTCAAAAACCCATAAATCTAATTCTAGTTGATAAAAACCCAAAAAGGATCACTTTCAGCTATGAGCTCTCAAAACTTACTTCTTCAAGGTTTTGTGGGCAGTTCTGTTGATTAGGTGATGAAACATAAGTCAGGTTTCAGTAGATCTTACTGTCACCCAGATTTTGTGGCTAAAATGTCTGTACCATGGGTGATTGTCACTGTGCATGTTTTGTAAGCAACCACTTCCTTGTTGAAGGAGACAGTCTCCTTTTGTGTTTATTCTTCCTTACGCGCCAGGGCCGCCCGTCAGGAGATGCCTTTATCCAGATGAAGTCTGCGGACAGAGCATTTATGGCTGCACAGAAGTGTCATAAAAAAACCATGAAGGACAGATATGTTGAAGTCTTTCAGTGTTCAGCTGAGGAGATGAACTTTGTGTTAATGGGGGGCACTTTAAATCGAAATGGCTTATCCCCACCGCCATGTAAGTTACCATGTAAGTTTTTCTTGGGTCTTGGCGCTATTCTACGCTATATGCTGGTAGGTGCTTAAGCTGCTTTCATAACTTTCTGTGCCCCTGGTTCTTTCTGAGGCAGGTGAGGTGGGTACATAAGGCTTTCCCATCTGAAATCGGTAGTATCTGGTAATCATTTAAGACCTTGGTTGTGGACACCCATAATTAGAGATGCTATATATACCTCCTTTCAAATTATATTCTTGCTTTTCCAATGATAAGCACTTGATTTCTGAAGCTTAGTGTGCTCAAGATAAGCACTGACTCTGGGAGGCAACCTGGCTATGTAGATATTTTGATACGCATTTAAATAAGGTAAAATAAATACAACAGATCCTTTCTGGTTTTTTTTCCTGCAACATATTGTGGGTTTTTTTTTTTTTTAAAGCAACGAGTGATTTGATGCCCATTTTGCATTTTTAATTTTTTGAGCATTAAATATTTGGGGAGAAGGATAACCTGAAGAGCATCTCTCTTGCTCTCTAGGATATCTGGAATGAGCGGGTTAGTAAAAACTAAAATGCGTAAATCAATTAGCCAAAGTTACCATTGGATCACAGGATCAGTGCTTAAATCAAGCCGTGCTGTTGCTCATTGGCACCTGGGTGCAAGCCATCTGGAATCCTGTTTGAGAGGAATAAGCCCTTTAGCGTGGAGACCAAGTTCTGGTTCACGACTAAGGAACAACTGGGGATCTGATGTTCAGAACTTGAATTGCCTGAGAAAGTTTTCAGTTTTGAATAAGACTTTTTCTTAGGAAGTATGTTGAGTATGTTTAAAGAATGTAGCACTCAAAGTATAGTCCAAAGATAACTAAGAAAGTGAACTGGATGGTGTGCTTGATTCCCATAAAATGTGGAATGTTAAGACATCACTTTCTAGTAAAGAGGAATCCATACCAATAAACCTATTTGATCAACTGTTATTCATAGAACATTTGGTAGGGCTTAATCCTTTATTGCCCTTGCCCTTGGAGTTCCTAAATGCTAATATTCCATTTATCTGCTGCTTGCTGTTGGTGAATATCTAAGAATTGATCACTAATGACTATAAAGTTTAAAACATTCTTTTTGGGCTGAAGTGGATATCTTAATGCAATCTGTTGTGTGTTTCCTGTCCATAAACCACTGATAATATCAGTAACTTTTACAATTTCCTTTATTGATAATCTATCAAGCATTGTAAGATAAGGGAATTTCTCCATCATGTATAACCCCAATTCTTTTACTGTGATACATTTTTACTTCTCTCTTCCTAGTGGAAAAAATGGTCATTACAGGCTTCATAAGACTTGTATTTCTCCGTCCCCATCATAAACCCTAAAATAATAATTTTTCAAAATTTAAATGCATTTTTACAGAAAAACTTCCATATTTTTATTACCTTCTAAAGATTTGAATTAAAATTCAGCTGCTTGTCATTTTAATGGAAGAGTTTGCTAATTTTAAAAAATTAGAACCAATTTGTGCAGGCCGTCATGCTTGTTCTGGTAGTTTAGTCGTTTAGTCCTGTACGACTCTTGCCACCCCTTGGACTGTGGCCTGCTGGGCTCCTGTGTCCGTGGAAATTCTCCAGGCAGGAATTCTGGAGTGGGTTGCCATTTCTCTCTCCAGGGATGCTTGTTCTGCTGCCCTTATTTTTTCTGCCAACTCACTTTAGGTGACCCTCTCTTTATGACTTAGGTGCCTCAGTTCTGTTTGCCCTTTTTCTGGACTTTTTCAGGCCAGGGATCATAATTTTAAAATTATCTACGCACTAGGTATCTTAACATGTAACAGTTTTTGATGTATATGAAGGAGGCACCCCAAAATTGAATATGAGATCAATATGTTAGTCTTGGGTTTTTGATTTGTTTAGAGGGGTTGGGGTGTTTTGGTTTTGTTGGTTTTTGGCGGCACTGCTTGGCTTGCAGGATGTCAGTTCCCCAACCAG
Organism: Madoqua kirkii; assembly: GCA_006408675.1. Lineage (NCBI taxonomy): Eukaryota > Metazoa > Chordata > Mammalia > Artiodactyla > Bovidae > Madoqua > Madoqua kirkii. Next base: position 27,046 of record SJYC01037959.1, read on the forward strand.
GGACTGACCCAGGCCACAGCAGTGAAAGCCCAGAATACTAACCAGTAGGCCACCAGGGCACTCTCGGGTCTCAGGTTTGCGTACCCATATTCAGCAAACTTATTCATCTCCATAGACACACAGAAACCTCTAAGACGACCCACAGACAGTAGAGGTTTTCATGTGAAAAGTTATCCATTGGGCCTCAATTGTTTGCAAAATATATTAGGTGATCCTAGGTTTGAAAATTGAAGACAGGGACCCCCACATTCAGGCCACCGCTCGGTTATCTCTCCTGTTGGGTGCAAATGTCCTGAAGAGTTGTGCTCATCTCATCCCACACATTAAAGCTAGGGACCAGCAAGTGGTCTGACTTAAGTTAGTTGCTGTCTTCAAAGACTTTGCATAACCAGAAGACAAAAAAATCCCGTCCTTTCTAATCTAATCTGAATCACTTTTCATCAGCTGACTCTCAGGAAGACTTACACATGTTATTTCTTCAGGGTTCTTTTTCAAGGAATCTGACTTTTTTTTTTTTTTTGCACTGGTCTGAAGATATCAGTTCATTTTGAAAACCCATCTCTGGGTTGCCTTGAAGTGTGCACAATACAGAGATAATCTCCTTTGAGGTTACTCTGCTCCGTCACAGTCTATGCTTCGGCATAGCACATGGTCCTGGTGAACAGCATTTTACCCTAACTGTGCTGTGCTGTAGAGGCGATAAAAAGATGGACTGGCAGTACAGCTCTCAAAAGGGAAAAAAAAGAAAGCTTTTAGTTTGAAGTTACACGAGATGTCAGCCTGTCCCATGTTTCTTTCCTCAAAGAGTGAGTTTGTGGTTTCTTGCACTTAGGAGCAGGGTTAAAAAAAAAATTGTGTCGTGAAATTTTGAGAAGACTTGAAAGTCCACTTAGAACCTTTTTTTTTCCCCCCAAATTTCAAACTAAGAACCAGTCTTTAGGTAGATGGAGTGTGTGAGATTTGAGATTGCTCCTAGGTATTATCTATGTAATCAAAGGGCAGTTGCTTGGGATGGTATGCAGAACTGGTCTCTTTCTTTCAGATGTGTGTATAGAAGGGCGACCTCATGGCCTCAGTCCAGGCCACAGCAGTGAAAGCCCAGAATACTAACCAGTAGGCCACCAGGGCACTCTCGGGTCTCAGGTTTGCGTACCCATATTCAGCAAACTTATTCATCTCCATAGACACACAGAAACCTCTAAGACGACCCACAGACAGTAGAGGTTTTCATGTGAAAAGTTATCCATTGGGCCTCAATTGTTTGCAAAATATATTAGGTGATCCTAGGTTTGAAAATTGAAGACAGGGACCCCCACATTCAGGCCACCGCTCGGTTATCTCTCCTGTTGGGTGCAAATGTCCTGAAGAGTTGTGCTCATCTCATCCCACACATTAAAGCTAGGGACCAGCAAGTGGTCTGACTTAAGTTAGTTGCTGTCTTCAAAGACTTTGCATAACCAGAAGACAAAAAAATCCCGTCCTTTCTAATCTAATCTGAATCCACTTTTCATCAGCTGACTCTCAGGAAGACTTACACATGTTATTTCTTCAGGGTTCTTTTTCAAGGAATCTGACTTTTTTTTTTTTTTTGCACTGGTCTGAAGATATCAGTTCATTTTGAAAACCCATCTCTGGGTTGCCTTGAAGTGTGCACAATACAGAGATAATCTCCTTTGAGGTTACTCTGCTCCGTCACAGTCTATGCTTCGGCATAGCACATGGTCCTGGTGAACAGCATTTTACCCTAACTGTGCTGTGCTGTAGAGGCGATAAAAAGATGGACTGGCAGTACAGCTCTCAAAAGGGAAAAAAAAGAAAGCTTTTAGTTTGAAGTTACACGAGATGTCAGCCTGTCCCATGTTTCTTTCCTCAAAGAGTGAGTTTGTGGTTTCTTGCACTTAGGAGCAGGGTTAAAAAAAAAATTGTGTCGTGAAATTTTGAGAAGACTTGAAAGTCCACTTAGAACCTTTTTTTTTCCCCCCAAATTTCAAACTAAGAACCAGTCTTTAGGTAGATGGAGTGTGTGAGATTTGAGATTGCTCCTAGGTATTATCTATGTAATCAAAGGGCAGTTGCTTGGGATGGTATGCAGAACTGGTCTCTTTCTTTCAGATGTGTGTATAGAAGGGCGACCTCATGGCCTCAGTGCTTGCATGTGTCAGTATCACTAATATATCTCAAGGTCTCTCTCTCTGTTTGTTTAGGCCTGTCCCCTCCCTCCTACACATTTCCAGCTCCCGCAGCAGTTATTCCTACTGAAGCTGCCATTTACCAGCCCTCAGTGCTCCTGAACCCACGAGCGCTGCAGCCCTCCACGGCATACTACCCCGCGGGCACCCAGCTCTTCATGAACTACACGGCGTACTACCCCAGGTAAGGCTCACAGGAACAAAGGACTCCTTTGATAGCCGCTGCCTGAGTCCGCAAAAGAATGTCGCCTGCCACGTGGAAGGTTAGCATGGCAGGCTGCAGTTTCTGGTTGTATATATCTGTCCAAGAAGGTTGTTTCAAGACAACCAGAATGTTTATTTTTTTATCCATCTCTTATTGACAGCATAGTCTTCTAGATTACTTGTGTATACAACTTTCCCTGTTTCCTTCTGTTTTAGGCCTGTTTGTGAGTTAGCCCAGTAATCGTTATAAAAGAGTGACGGTATCTTGTGAATGAATTACAAAACAAGGAAATCTATAGTGAGGGCAGTTAAGTTTTAAGGATTTATGTCAGCCCAAAGTAGATAAAAACTGTTTGAAATTTTATAGGGCTTGTATTCTTTCCCCTCTAAGTCTTTATTAACAAGTCCAGAATGAGATTTTTCAGTTCTTTCTTGGACTCAACATATTTTAAATCTGATTGTTTTTAGTTGTTCTCAATTTCTTGGAGGCAACAGGATATAATGGAGAGAAATTCATCAGTCTCATCTCTTCTGCCTGCAGCAGTTCACTTAACCTTTCTGGTTCTTAAACAGTGATGGGATCAGCCATGTTTCTGGAGTCTCTGTGTCCCTCCCAGGTCTGATTGCCTGTGATTCTAGCTTGGATATATAATAACTTCTCATTCTCAATCTTCTTTTCAAAAAAATTTTAAGTCTTTGTTTAGTTACTAACCAGTTCAGTTTATTAAAATAAAAATTTTACTTTGGCACAAGCAATATTGCTCAGTTTTTTTTTAAATGTACACAAGGGCCTTGTTTTTGCCTTCTCAAGCTAATTAAAATAGATGTGTTGGAACATCCACAGTGTACCTGTGAGGTTTTGACCTGGAACTTACCTGTCTGATCTCTGGAGTTATGCCACACTGTGGCTTTTTATTTTTGTTGCTAGTTTGTTTGGCTGGGGAGTTTCGCTGGCCTTGCAACGTGGCTTTCGGGATCTTAGTTTCTCGACTAGGGATCAAACCTGAGTCCCCTGCAGTGGGGGGTGGCCTCCTAGCCACTGGGCCACCAGGGAATTCCCGGTCCCACTGAATTTCCATGCCCTCTCCATCTACAGCTTCCTCACAGGGAGCAAGAACATTGAGATCTTGGTAGCAGTGAAGCTTGGAGCCAATGAATTTATTTTTTTAGGAATTTTTAAAACTATCATTCTTGTTTTTAAATGGAAAATATTGAAAATTTTATTTATTGTGGAAGAACAGTGAGAAAGCATGACCATCAGCTGACCATCTTTTCAAAATTTGAAAAGGCCCAGAAGCATGAGTAATTGTTCTGGGTTGAGTACTGTGTCAGGCACCCACTCCGGTCCCAATCTGTCAGCTTCTCTGGAGCCTGTGACAGTCGCTTGCTGGTAGCGGCTCTGGTTATAAGCAAGATCTTGGTCTTCCTTTCTTGTGCCATCAGAATGCCAGGAGTGGGATGCTCTGTGCCCCTGGGTGTCGGGGGCACTTTCTTGTGCCTGTAATACACGTGGAGAGCATCCGATTCCATCATTACCTTGCTCTCTGGACACTGTTAAAAGAAGGAATCTCTTAGAAATAGTTTCCCATCATAGTGAGTTGGGAGCTTAGGTCTGGAACTGAAGCCCCAAAGGCAAGAGAAACTGATTTATGGCTTAATAGTTCCTGTAATTTTTTTCTACCAATAGTTTTAAAGTTTGTAATGTCTGATGTCTTCCTTATTAAGTCTAAGAGGATAGAAGTAGTGAGTAAAAGTAGATTCAGATTTTACATAACTCTAACTCCAAAAGTAACCTCAGTTATCAATTTGAGAACATACACATTTGTGTGCTTGTAAATAATGTGACATACTAACATTGCTTGGTTTGTCTTTTCAACTTGCCAGTATGTCTCTGACTGCTTGCCTAAGGAATATCTGCAAATTTACCTCACTCTTGTAACTTCCCATGATAACTAACAAGTTACTTCCCATTCGTGTAACTTTCTAAGAATGAAAACATGTCATAATTTTAAAATTCCTGTATTTTTATAGATATCTAATTGTATCTTTCTCTATTAAACCTCGTACTGATCATTAAATACTTCTATGGAACAATTTCACAAAAGTGGGATTTTTAAATCATGCTTGTGTGTTGTATTTAAATTAATATTTCCAAGTAACTCCTAGTATGTTTCATTATTTGAATTTTCATTTCCCTCATTCTAGAAAATTATACACACGAACAAAGTGTTCAAACATTGGAATGTTCTGTTAACCAGACTTAGAGTCTGATATAATATAAAAAAAGTATCCCAAAGCCATCAAATATTTCATAGTTTTGGGAAAACACTACTAATTTCTAACCTCACATGACTCTGTAATGTAAATATTGAAAGTATATTTTGGCTTATTTACTGATGTCTAGGAAAATGAGAGATAGCATACTTCAGGCTAAAACGGGATATTAAATTGGAAGCTCTGGAGTTTGTCTCTTTTCAAATTAGAAATAAATTTAAATTTGCTCCACTTTAAAAAGAAATACTTTATTGAAGTGTAGTTGATTTATAGTGTTGTTTATCTCTGCTTGTACAACAAAGTGATTATACACATTTTCTTTTTCTTGTTCTTTTCCATTATGGTTTATCATAGGATGTTGTCCCTCCCCTTTTTAAATGAAAGCTGTCTGATCTGACTTCAAATTAATGCCATATGTTCATTACTTTAAAGATGCTAACATATTTTGCAAACTTTTAAAAGCAGGCCCCTCAGAAAATGATAGTGATTTTTACCTGTTTTTAATTAATTTATCTGGGCAAGCTGTTATTCAGTACACATGTGTGCAACACATTTGGCAGATTAGAATTAATAAAATATGAATTCTTTCTGCCATTGGGTAGCTACAGAATTCATCCCTGTTCCAAGTCAGTGACTTCAAAGGGCTCCTTCCGCTAGAGGGCATTTGTTCTTATTTTATTTCCTCCTACTTGGTATATCTTCCAGTGGGTATTGCTCTGAGAATATACTGATAGCATCTCTCACCATAAGGATTTGGATTACTTAAGGAACATGTAAGAAAAAAAGCAATGAACCAGTTAATTGCTTTTTGTTTATTACTAGATGAGTTTCTAGCAGTCTAAATGCGTGGCTGTGACAACAGCATCTTGAAGGGCTAGTGAAATTAAAACAAGTGGTTCTGTTTGCTGCTTAAGAACATTGGTTTTTTCTTTCTCCACTTGAAAGAAGGTTTCAGGTACCCGGTATGCCAGAGATTAGCCTAGGATACAAAAGAAGTGTTGCTGCCCACCCTGCTTATCACTCAAAACTTCTCTCCCGTTATACCTTTTCTCTCCTATACATAAAGACCTACCTTTTGTTCTGACCTCTCAGTTTTCTTAGAAAAGAATATTCTCTTTTGCACCAGAGCTATAAGCACAGAGAAGAAACATGCTAGATCTTCAGCCAAATGTCATATAGTTTAACGAAAGGTGGATTAACATAAATGTCTTGTATATATCCATTGCCTCACCTTTTGTAGGACACATAACTAATAACATATTCACCTTGAACCAAAGTAGAGGGCAAGGGGGTGCTTGACATTTTTAATGAGGGATGCTTTATTTGCATGCCCACAAAAAAGGGTGGAGGTTGGATGGGGGATCCTTTTATTTCTTGGGATAACTCGTTATGTAAAATCAGCTCCTTTCTATCCAATCATTAAATACATATATTTAGAAATAGTGAAACATTCTGCAGTACTTGGTTTGTCATGTCATTTTGTATTCTCTTCTGAAACTCTTTGTACTTGAACCAAAAGAATTCCAGCCCTCTGAGAGATGCCTGCATTTGCACTTGGCTTTCTTGTTCTGGTCGCCTTTGTTTTATTGAGATAAATATAGGTTCACACGCCATGTAACAAACAGTACAGAGGCATTCCATATACACTTGAGCTTGTTTAGTCACTGAGTTGTGTCCAACTCTTTGTGACCCCATGGACTGTAGCCCACCAGGCTCCTCTGTCCATGGGATTTCTCAGGAAAGAACACTGGAGTGGGTTGCCGTTTCCTTCTCCATGGGATCTTCCTGACCCAGGGACTGAGCCATGTCTCCCGCTTGGCAGGAAGATTCTTCTCCGCTGAGCCACTGGGGAAGCCACATTTACTTGCTGAAAGCTTTCTGATACGACCAAGAAAAAGAAAGAATTCTTGTTTTAAATTTTTATTTTATAACAAATACTTAGTGTCACAAATGTAAGCTGGAACTAAGCATGCAATAAAATGACACTCAGTTCAGCTCAGTCCTGTCCAACTCTTTGCGACCTCATGAATCGCAGGCCTCCCTGTCCATCACCATCTCCCAGAGTTCAGTCAAACTCACGTCCATCGAATCGATGATGCCATCCAGCCATCTCATCCTCTGTCGTCCCCTTCTCCTCCTGCCCCCAATCCCTCCCAGCATCAGAATCTTTTCCAATGAGTCAACTGTTTGCAGGAGGTGGCCAAAGTACTGGAGTTTCAGCTTTAGCATCATTCCTTCCAAAGAAATCTCAGAGTTGATCTCCTTCAGAATGGACTGGTTGAATCTCCTTGCAGTCCAAGGGACTCTCAAGAGTCTTCTCCAACAGCACAGTTCAAAACCATCAGTTCTTCGGCACTCAGCTTTCTTCACAGTCCAACTCTCACATCCATACATGACCACTGGAAAAACCATAGCCTTGACAAAAATGACACTATAATGTTGTAAAATGTGATATTAGTACAATATCGGACAATGCAGTAATGAAGCACCAGATAATTTCTGTTGGTGGAAACAACTTTTTTTTTCTTCCCAATTTTAATGTCATTTCTAAATGACATAAGCAAGAATTGTTGTGGACCATAGACTACTATCACTGCCTGAGAATTCAGTAGTTTCATGGAAGAAATAGTTGTTTACTAAAGACCTTATATAATGAGTAACTTAGGGAATTTAAAATATACTTAAAATTCTTAACTTCAAGGAAAAAACTAATTACTCAAAACACATAATTGACTTCAATATATAAGGTTTCCTCCCCCCCTCATTTTTTTTTCTTAAAAATGTTATTTTCAGGCATAGCTTTTTAAAAACTTATTACAGAAATTTTCAAACAAGTAATTTGGAAATATATCTATTACTCAGTATTTTGCCAATCTGGTGTCATCATATTGAGGACATTTTAAAGCACAGAAACCTAGACATCATTTCTTTCATTGTTGCTGTTTCTGTGCCCAGTATATCTCTAAGTGCCTTATTCTTAAGTGTTAATGCTGTTGTTGCACTTGATTCTTCTCAACCCCGTGGACTGCAGCCTGTCAAGCTCCTCTGTCCATGAGATTCTCTAGGCAAGAGTCCTGGAGTGGGTTGCATTTCCTACTCCAGGGGATCTTCCTGACCTTGGGCTTGAACCCGTCTCTCTTGTGTCTCCTGCTTCGGCAGGTGGATTCTTCATTACTCTGCTACCTGGGAAGTCCTTAAGGATTGATAACTTTAGTTAAAGCAGATAAACTTAACTAGAACACATATGCCTCCTTTGCCTCCACTGCCCTATGTAAGCATTTCCTTGGTATATATTTATTGCACTGAAGTAGGTTTAAAGGAAAAACTGACACTTGTCTACAAATTTATTTAATAATGGAGTAATGCTTTTTATTTTATTATTTAAATTCAAAATAAACCATAATAACCACAAAACTAGAATGAGATTGCTTCCAGACAGGGTGTGATTTGGGAGTAAAGAATGTGATAGAATCTTCCTGCTTGCCTTTTACTTGTACCTTTCAATGTTGTCCTCAGTTCCTATTCAAAAATAAGACAATAGTGTATTTAAAAAACAAAAACCCAAAGTAGTTTCTAAAATAATAGCTTTTGTAAATGTGCCTCTCTGGAAATTGTTGTAACAGAGCACAGATCACAGTGTGTTTTGCTTGCTGCTTCATCTACAGCTTTTCATCAAAATACTACTTTTTAAACTGTCATGGTTCTCAAAATATGTAAGATCAGTTATTTTGTGCTTTAAATCAAGCAAAAAGATTACTTTTAAAATAATTTCTGGTATCGGATGTAGTTTTCAAATGTAAAATGAAGCTTTGTGGGGACGATTCTTATTTTGAGTAAGCAGTCTGTAATTTTAATATGTATTTGGAACATATTATGATAAATGTAGTAGGGGGCTTAAATTTTTGTAATCTTTAACATAATTGGAGTAAATTTAAGTTTAGCTACCAAACAATTTTACAGTGCCTAAATTTGCTTACTATTTTAGTGAAAAAGATTCTCGAAATATTTTTTTATTCTTTCCAAAGTGTTTTTATATTTGTTGGTTACTTAAACTTTCTCCGCGAGCTAGATGCACTTGGAAAGAGAGACTTTAAAAAGAGCTAACAGTAATGGAGGATCCATGTGTACTGCCCAGTCCATCTACATGAGCATTAAGCTCAAAAGATTGTTGCAAAGTCAGCCTTCTTGAGACTGTTCTCTTCAGATGAACAAGTTAGTTCAGAAATTTCCAAATGAAAACTGATTCCAGTCTTTTCACTTGCTAGGATTAAAACATTGTTTCTCCAGTCACTTTCCAAATATAGGGTCTTTATGTCACTAGAGGTGTTAATAACTGTTAAACAAAGACTCTGCAGTAATTTTGCAAGGAAGTAGAAACCAGATTTCTAAGGCTTCTCAGGATGTTTTCTGTGTTAATGTATTGTTGATGTATTGTGACTCATTCAGAGGAGAATCTTCTTTTCCCTCAACCTCCTGCTCTAATAAGGTAGATAATGCTTTTGATCTCTGCCCTCTAGAGAAATGTGACAAGTCATTACATTGTTTGGTCATGCTATAACTGCTTCTGCTTTGGAATGCTGTCCGTGTTGCCAATGTTTGAAGTGAAGTGAAGCCGCTCAGTTGTGTCCGTCTCTTTGCAACCCCATGGACTGTAGCCCACCAGGCTCCTCCCTCCCTAGGATTCTCCAGGCAGGAATACTGGAATGGGTTGCCATTTCCTTCTCTAGGAGATCTTCCCAACCCAGGGATTGTAACCTGGGTCTCCCGTATTGCAGGCAGACGTTTTACCATCTGAGCCACCAGGGTAATTTGTAATTGTTAAATGAAAGGGTATTGTATTATGAGAACTGTTTTCAAAAGAGTATATATTTAGTTTTCTTGGTTGTTAGACACCTTGGGCTTCAGTGTTTTCATATATCTTTCCCTGTTCTGAAAAAGAATTTGCAGTGATATATTAGGATATAGAGTATTAAAAAAATGTGATATAAATTAAGACTTGATAAAAATATAAGATAGGAAATGTTTGATAGTCTGGCAATTAAATTAATATTGGCATAACAATCATGGGCTTTGGGCAGGAGGAAACTTGAATTGCACACTCATAATTTCAAAGGAAAGGAAGTCATGAATTTCTCAGGGAAATCCAGGTTTTCTCCTCATTGAATTTGAGAGTTGTTACTCAAATCCATAGAGAGAACGTGGATTGTTCCCATGGAGGAGGTCTTCCACTTTATAACTCACGTGTTTGACTCCAGCCACAAGTATACATATATCCCCTCCCTCTGAGCCTTGCTCCAGAAGTTTCTTAACACGATCTCAGGGTCACCTGCTGACTGAGTCTCAGCAGCAATGTCTGCATAACTGTGATGCCCTAGCAGTCTTTTGAAAATAAACCTTTGGGGAGACCCCCCCAACCATGCTGATTTCTTTTGCTCTTTATTTCTTCTCACCTCCCCTCAGGCCTTTGCTGGTTCAGGCAGCCCCAACAGGGTTTCTTGGCAGATCAAGGGCAGTCTCCTTAGTTCATACAGTCCGTCCATGCCCAGTAGGAACTCCGTGTTCAGTGTTAGGTTGACTCATTCATTTGGACCCTAACCCTCGGGTTCCTTTGTGGTTCTGTCAGTTTTCGAATCTTGGCAGCTTTTGAGTACCAGGTACATTATTGGTACTATGTCCATCTGAGACTTTTTTTTTTTTTTTTTTGCAGAGTGTTGGGATCTTAAGTTTCCCAACCAAGGATTGACCCCATACCCCCCTGCAATGGGAACAGAGTCTTAACCACTGAACCACTAGGGAAGTGCTTCTAACAATTTTAGAGTAACCGCTAGAAGAACTATGGTGTCCATTAGTAGCAACTCCAGTTCACTTCCCTTCTACCCACTTGACTTGCTGCTTCCTCATTCCTAAATAACTATGAACCTATTTTCTGTTTCTATGGATTTGCCTGTTCAGATGTTCCGTATAAACAGAAGAACGCGGTTTGTGGTCTTTCAGACTAGTTTCTTTGATTTAGCTTGTTTTTGAGGTTCATTCATGTTGTAACATTTTCACTCCTTTTTATGGTTAAACAGTATTCCGTTGTAGGAGTATACAACATTTAGTTTGTCATCTGCTGTCAGACACTTGGGCTTGTCTATTCTCTCTATCGGTAATGCTGCATTCAAGTTTTTGTGTGGACCTAGATTTTCAGCTTTCTTTAGTTAGGTATGTACATAGGAGTAGAATTGCTGGGTCATATGGTAACTTTATGTTTAACTTTTCAGAAACAGCCAAACTATTTTCCAAAGGGCCTTCACCATCTTAACATTCTCATTAACAGTGTTCTGGCATTTTTCCTTTCTTTACACCCTTTTCAGTTCTTTTAACTATTTTCATGGGTGTGGATTTGCTGTCTCATTATGGTTTAGATTTACATTTATTTAACTTGATTTTGAGCAACTTTATATGTGCTTACTAGCCATTCACCTATTTTCTTTGGAGAAAAGTTTATTGAAGTCCTTTGCACATTTTTTAATTGAGCAATTTTTCTTACTGTTTTTTAGTTGTAAAATTTCTGTATATATTCTAAGTAGGACATCTTATATGACTTACAAATATTTTCTCCCAGTCTGTGGGTTGTCTTTTCATTTTCTTGATGATTCCCTTTAAAGCACAAAAGTTTTTAAGTTTTTGGTGGGTTTTGTTTTTGGCCGTACCACATAGTAAAATCATGGATTCCTAACCATTGGATCACCAGAAGAAAAAAATTAGAGTAGCAAGTGTTAGTTGCTCAGTCATGTCTGACTCTCTGCAACCCCTTGGTATGTCCATGGAATTCTCCAGGCCGGAATACTGGAACAGGTAGCCTTTCCCTTCTCCAGGGGATCTTCCCAACCCAGAGGTCTCCTGCATTGCAGGCAGATTCTTTATCATCTGAGCCACCAGGGACTAATTCCCCAAAAGTTGTCAATTTTGATGCAGTTCAATTTATCTGTTTCTCCTTTTCTCACTTATACTTTTGTCATCTAGAATGCTAGTCATGAAAATGTATTACTACATCTTCTTATAAGAGTTTTGTAGTGTTAGCTCTTGTACTTAGGTGTATTATCCATCTTGAACTAGTTTTTTATACACAGTAAGGTAGAAGTCTCAGTTCATCCTCTTGCATGTGGACATTTCACTGTTAAGCACCATTTACTGAAAAGAGTTATTTTCTCATCAAATTGTCTTGGAATTCTTGTCAAAAATCAGTTGACCAGGGACTTCTGTGAGTCATATTGTTGACTCCATTGTTGGGGAATCAGACCGGAGCCATGGCAGGCTTGACAGTTTGCACCAGGCCTAGGTTTTGAATTCTTGTAAACCTGGGTCATGATTCCAGGAGACTACACCCTAGCAGGGTCCCACTCACCCTAGGATGAAGGGCCTGAGCTACTCCATCTTGTAGAAGAATTCCATCCTGCAAAAAGGTCTCAGGCAAAAGAACTTTGGACGTTACCCAACCTAAGCCCACTACCCATAGCCAATCAACCCTCAGATTACCTAACCTAGCCCCACTGTACACGAGCCAATCAATCACTAGGCTAAACCTTCTGACCTAACGTTCAGGAGCTTGTGATTTACCTTGGAAGTAAAAAACCAATCAAGAATCTACACACAAATTCTATGGATGAAAGTAACCAACCAGTTATTTGTCAACTTAAACACCCCCTAAAGTGGCCAACCAGTTGTCCTCCTGCTTGAACACCCCCTCTTGTGCCCTTTTACCTGGTTGAATTCCCTATAAAAGCAGTGCAGCCAAAGACTCGAGGCTCCCTCCCTATAGCTGCTGCGTCGGTGCCGGGGGAGCCCTAGCTCGAGCTAGCAATAAACCCCTTTATGCTTTTGCATTGCCGTGGACGGCTTATTTCTCTCAGTTTTGGGGACTCAGACTTCGGGCATAACATCCATGCTTTCATTGCTGAGGGCCTTGGGTTCAATCCCTGGTCTGGGAGCTGGGATCCCATGGGCTAACAAACAAGCAAATAAATTGACCATAAATGTAATTTTATTTCTGCCCTCTCAAATTCTATTCCGTTGATCTTTGCCTACCGTTATGGAAGTACCACACCAAAATTACTGTAGCTTTATAGTAAAGTTTTTAGGAAATTCACAATATTTTGCTCTTTTTCAAGAAAGTTTACATGTTCTTGGTCATTTGTAATTCCACGTATGTTTTAGCTTCAGTTTTGCTGATGTCTGGGGGAAAAAAAGACAGAATATCATAGCTATTGCATCAAATCTGTACAATTTTAGAGTATTGCCATTTTAACAAAATTGTGAGCATAGATTGTCTTTCCATTTATTTAGATGACTTCTATTTTTTAACAGTGTTTCATAGTTTTTAGTGTGTAAATCTTGCTATTCCTTTGTCACTTTTTTGGTAATATTTTGTTCTTTTAATGCTATTATGAATGATTGCTTTCCTTATTTCATTTTTGGGTTGTTCACTGTAGTGTATGTATGTATGTGAAAGTCGATCAGTCGTGTCTGACTCTTTGTGACCCCATAGACTGTATATGTAGTCCATGGAATTCTCCAGGCCAGAATACTGGAGTGGGTAGCCTTTCCCTTCTCCAGGGCAACCCGGGGATTGAACCCAGGTCTCCCATATTACAGGTGGATTCTTTACCAGCTGAGCCACAAGGGAAGCCCTATTGTAGTATACAGAAATGTAATTGATTTATTTTGTACATCGATCTTATATTTGTAACCTTCCTGCTTTGAATGAATGCTGCCTGTATGGGGGGAAGCACTGAACTAGGAGTTAAGAAATCTGGGTAGTTCTTTGGTTTTGTGAAGAGCTAACTGGTTGTGTGACCTTCGGGAAATTATTTAACTCTTAGTTTCCGTTTATACCTCTGTGAAAACAAGAAGGTGTGGCTGAATGATGGCTAAAGTCCCTTTCAGCCCTAAAGATCAGCATTCCCTCTCCGCTCTCACAGTTACACACAGATTGACTTTTGGTCTCTAAACAGACTCTCCTTGCAGAGAGTTGTAAAAATCTCTCCAAGTAACTCAGATATGCAGATGAGTTGACAATTACTGTTTTAGAGACTTAGATTATGGGCAGCTTGATGTCATTTTCAGGCTTCCATGTTTTAGGGATGACGAAATGGAAGAACGGTGATGGAAACAGCAAGAGTGAGGATAGTAACAGACAGCAGATCACTGGGCTTTATGGTTTGTGGAGTATGTCGATACGCTGAGTCATTGATGCTAAAGGACGATTCTGTGAAGCCAGGAAGTGTTTTCATTCCTGTTTAAGAGATGATAAAATTGGAGTTCAGAGAATTAAGTGACTTGTTCAAGGTTACTGTGCTAACAAAATGGAGGCTAGGATCAGATTCACCATCTGATATCATTCCTGTTAACCTATCAGTTAGGATTATGTAGGATAGATAATCTCAAAAATTCTTAGTCCCTTTCATTATGTTTACTTGTCTTTGAAGTGGGATAATTACTTACTTAGAATGATTTGTGCTGATAATCTAAAGCTGTGGATCTTGATTGCTCTTTTAAGTTAATGACTTAAAAAAAAAATCCCTAGCGTATATGAGTATCGAATAACTAATTGTGAAAAACAGATTGGTATGGGACATGGTGAAACTAATTTCATAATATGGTAATCACTTGAGTTACTACATAAAGAATGATTAGTTATTCATGTGGCTTGTGTTTCTTGGAGGAAGTTGTTGCAGATTCACGAAAAGGACCCACCGTCAGTTCCCCCTCATGTTAATGGTGGTCGATGTAATTTGTTATACATCCCTTCCAGTTTACTTGGCCCCTCCCCCAATACACAGTTTCTTTTTCAGTTCAGTTGGAAGAATGACTCATGGGTGCTATAGTGCTTTGCTCTCATACTGTTCTGTACTTAACTGTTGTGCATTTGCTTGTACACAGGAGTGAACTGTGTTCTCGGGAGCAATCCTTTTGTATACTTCTGGTGTCTGGCTGTGGTTCTGTTACACCTTTGTGTTCATGACTTTGCTTGCCTTAGTATTCCTGGTAACTAGCCAGTTAATCATCAACCAGCGGGGCTTTGGAAGTGGTGCTGTGGTTGAGTAGCTGCAGAAGTTTCCTTCTCTCCTTCCTTCACTTAAGACTCTCGGACAGAACCGGATCTCCGGGGACACCCTGCATCTAACTCTGCATTAACCCTTCTGTCTTTCCAACTTTGGGCTTTTGTAGAAGTGGGGGACAGAATAGCTTGTGGTGTACTGACCTGCCTTGGGAGAGAGAACTGAGAATTCTAAGAAAGGTCACCTTGAGAAAGTGTTTCTTTGAGTAACTATTGTTTTTAGAGTAAATATTAGACATTGTCTGTTTCTGTTGGTTCATTGTGCTTTCTCTCCCTTTAGCCCCCCAGGTTCGCCCAATAGTCTTGGCTACTTCCCTACAGCTGCTAATCTTAGCGGTGTCCCTCCACAGCCTGGCACGGTGGTCAGAATGCAGGGCCTGGCCTACAATACTGGAGTTAAGGAAATTCTTAACTTCTTCCAAGGTTACCAGGTCAGTACCTTGAAGAAGAAAAATACTAAGCGCCCTTATTACTTCAGCTGATGTGCTAAAGAATGCAGCCAGGAATATTCTCTGAAACTCATGTGTGTACAAGTGCTTTTAAATAGATTTGCTTTATGAAGAACCAGAGTCAGGGGGGACTCATTATCTGAGTGCTTACTTCAAACTCATGCCTTTGGAAGGATTAGGGCTCTTCCATGGCATTTTAATTACTTCCAGGTAATCTTCGGTGCTTTTCTTTTTCTCTCTTTCAGTTGGGCTACTTTGAGAAAGCTCTTTCTGCACACAGTGGTGTGGGTCTTTCCATCTAGAATAAGACTGGCTAAGAAAGAATTTTCTTCAAAGTCAAATTGTTGACTAACGAAAAAATAAGAGACCTAGAGTATTTAAAAAGTAGTCTGAGTCCTTTCTGCCTGGTATGGAAGAAACAAGGATGACTCAATGAATCTTTAGATGGTAACTCTTTTGAAAAGAGCGGTAGGAAGTGTTTCTTTTATGATAACTAATGAAACTGATGTTTAGTCTTTTCCATTTTTCTAACACTGCCTATGCCCATCAGTTGTTCTTTGATTTTTGGTAAGAGCTCGTTACAAGCAAGCACAGTCTTCTCGTTCTCATCTCACCTGAGAGGATACTTTTCCTTCCTTAAATCACATGATTAGACCCAAACTCCTTCCCTACAGTGTCTAAAAGTCAGTACCTTGCAGTCTTTTACTTGCACTAAAAGCAAAAATGGTCTTTCCTCTTGGAGCTGAGCCTTGCTTGAGTCATTAGAGTTGAAAAGCATTTGTAGGCCTAATCATCAAGCCCTAAAGTTTAACCCTACAATACGATAAGGGTTTTGCCTGCAGGCGCAGTTGCCCTCGAACTCTTAGAATAGGTTTACAAGGTTGGTGTCCATGAACCATGGAGTCGCAAAGAGTTGGACATGACTTGGCGACTGAACAACAACAAATTCATAAATCATGGAGGATTGTGGAGCTCAGCGAAAGCAATGTCAGTGAGGGTGCCCCAAACCTACGAAGTTACCATCATGGGATATTTTTTGACAATTGAAGAAAATCTGTGTTGATAGTGAAAGACTGAATGAAATTGGACAAAAGTTATGTTTTGTTCCTGCTTGGCTTAGCACATTCTTTGCATACATAAGCTACTTTTCAGAGATTAGCAGATACTTTGCTTCTTCCCTAGCTGCTGGAATCCTTTGGAATGGTAAAAAGTTACTTCCCAGACTTCATATCTGATTCACTAGATTACGAAGAGAGAATTTTACCAATGGCTGTTGAAAAGATAAAATCACATGGAGAATACACTTGAGTTTTGTGTTTTCTCCTATGATTTTCCAGTTGTTTTGACTAATTTTTGTTACATTCAAACTGAATAGCGTTAAGTGGTCATACATACAAACTGTATAAGAGTAAACAAAACTGCTCTTCTAATGGGTATTTATCAAACAACAAACACATAATAGAAGTTATTTCTAGATTTATGGCTAAAAGATTTATAGGTTTCAAAATTAAGATAAACTACAGATTAAAGTTATTTTATCTTCTAGTAGCCTCTAGGGAATTATTCAGTGTTGGAGCAGACCTAGTATAAGCAGAAGCAAAAAGATTCTGCAAAACTATTTTGTCTCAAGGCATTTGCCTTCATTTCTGAAGTGCTTGGAATTTATGAACTGGCTAGATAAATTAGGATTAGGTAGGAACCTCAGTTATCTAATTCAGCATATCAAATTATTCTTGAATAGTTTTAAGGTAGTTAAAATGCATACATTCAAAATCTTTTGTATATAACCTAATTTCATGTCACTCTTACATAAAAGTTCATATTTTCTGCTGTCTTTAAGAGTCCTTGTCTTCTCATTTCTGTTTGCCTGTTCTCAGTTGTTTTAGTAATGGCCACTAACCATGAAGCTCTAGATTCTTTTAGATAAGGCTTTGTCACAAGATAAAAAAATCAGTGGATGACTTTTAAAAAAAATTGTTCTGAAGTGTAATCTTTATGTCTGTCTATATATGGGGCCTATATTGCTGTTGCTTGTTTAGTGGGAGATTTTCATTTGATTTCTGGGTTACTTAAAATTCATCCTACATAATTACATAATTTTTTAATGTAGGTAATAATACCAAATCCTTGGTAATAATTGTTTGAATGAATGAATGAAATCTCTTTATGCTTTCTGATTCTGTCTTTTAAAACATACATACGTATATATAATAATGGCATATGTCATTTTTATAAATGTTACTTTTAATTTTTAGATGTATGGTTCCCCTTAGCAAAATTCTTTCTATAAAACTACTCCCACTTAATTTTTCCTTATTTGATTTGAGGTTGAAGGTGCTGGAAAGGGTTGATATACAAAAAGAGAATTGTGATACTAAAGCAAGATGCAGGATATCAAATCTGCATTTTTGTAAATTAACCTGAATGAGGCCCATTTTGATAAATGAATTTAATAGAATGAGAATTGAATTTATGAAGGCAGGCTAAAAATATTTAATGATGAGGATGTCATTCTGGTCGTGGAAGTAAATCTTTGTCTTTATTTTGGTTGATGGACCTCTTATTCTGAAATGGGCTCTTAGGTATCCTTATATTAGTCCTTTATCTTTCTCATTTACTCTTTGCGTTAACCTTTGCTGTCAGTGGCTTTGCATTTTCAATAGTGCTAATTTTTTTTTCTCCTCCAAGTACTGACTTTAATCATTATCTCTTTGGGCCACTCACTGCTTTTAACTTGCTGCACTGCTGAGAGAACTAGATTGATATTACAAATATAGCTAATGCTTGTGGTGTCATGGAAACTGTACTGTTAACAAGATCTGAATTGTTTGGTAACATTGTGGTACTCTGTTCTTTTTCTATCTGCATGTTCATCTAACTTCCCGCTTAGAAGAAAATTTTTATGGTATTTAGATATTGCACTGCTGAGAGAACTAGATTGAATTACAAATATAGCTAATGCTTGTGGTGTCATGGAAACTGTACTGTTAACAAGATCTGAATTGTTTGGTAACATTGTGGTACTCTGTTCTTTTTCTATCTGCATGTTCATCTAACTTCCCGCTTAGAAGAAAATTTTTATGGTATTTAGATATGTTAAGTAAGAAATGATTTGAGATTCAGTTACTTATATGGCTTGTATCAGCGTTAACTTGTTTCCTATGGTTTTAACATCCTGTATATAATTCAGTTGATAGAACTATTCAGTTGAAATACTAACCATCTGTAGTGATTATTTGTCCATGTTTTGATCCTGTTTGTTTTAACTTGCATTTTTAGTATGCAACCGAGGATGGACTTGTACACACAAGTGACCAGGCCAGGACTCTATCCAAAGAATGGGTTTGTATTTAAGGGCCCCAGCAGTTAGATCATCCTCACAAAAGAAGGTAAGGCTTCATGCTGTGGAAGTTAAATTATATAAAGGGCCTAACAAAGAGAGATCAAGAATCTCGATGTTTTTTAAGTCAGGTGGGACTTCTCTTCCCTTTTTGTGATATAAGAAATGACAGAAATCTTGGAAGGAATGGAGACTGAAATTAAGATTGTCATCTTAGTATCTAAGTGATATATATGGAAGCAGTTGTATGTTATTTTGGCGTAAGGGAAAACTTCCATTCGGAAATTATTTTAAAGTATACAGTTAAATGATATTTAGTGTGATTGCAATATTGTGTGACCATTATTTCTGTCTAGTTCCAAAACATTTTTATCAACTCTGAAAGAAAATCCCATACCCATTAAGCAATAGCTCCCAGTTTTCCTCCCAACAGACCCAGGCAACCAATCTACTTCATTTCACATGGTTTTGAGGTTTATCCATGTTATAGTATATATTCGTACTTCATTCCTTTTTTTGTGACTGATTAATATTCCATTGTATCAAGTCAGAACTAATATTCTGGCTTGATGGACATGAGTTTGAGTGAACTCCAGGAGTTGGTGATGGACAGGGAAGCCTGGTGTGCTGCAGTCCATGAGGTCACAAAAAGTCAGACACGACTGTTTCATTCCTTTTTTTGTGACTGATTAATATTCCATTGTATCAAGTCAGAACTAATATTCTGGCTTGATGGACATGAGTTTGAGTGAACTCCAGGAGTTGGTGATGGACAGGGAAGCCTGGTGTGCTGCAGTCCATGAGGTCACAAAAAGTCAGACACGACTGAGTGACTGAAGTGATTATTCCATTGTATGGCTATGTGAGACTTTTTTTTCCTCCATATATCTATCTATTGATGGGCTTATGGGCTGTTTCCACCTTCTGGGAATTGTAAATAGTGCTAATATGAATAATTATGTACAAATATTTGAATATTTTAAATTATTTTGGTTGTATAATTAGGAATATAAACACTGAGTCATATGATAACTCTATTAAGTTGGTTATACTTTTTTCCCTAGTTTCTCTTTTCTAAAGTTGTGATAAAATAATATATAACATAATATGGTTTTAATCATTTTTTAAGTGTACAGTTCAGAGCATTGAGTACATCCACATTGTTTACAAAGTCTAGCTCCTGAACGTTTTACCTTCTCATGCTGAAACTCTAAATAACATTAAACATAATCTCCTATCCCTCTTTCCCTAACCCCCTGGAAACTATTATTCTCTTATGTTTCTGTGCATTTGACTATTAAAGTTACCTTATAAATGGAAAAACACAGTATTTGTCCTTTCGTGGCTGACTTATTTCACTTAGCCTAATGTTTTTTAAAGTTCATCTGGATATACTTTTAAATATGCCTCATTCCAAAATGATTATAAGGTTTTTGTGGCATGTCTTCCTCCTCTTCTAAAACTGAACCTAGAGGAAAAGGATTCTGATAGCATTTTGAATAATTTTTTTCTCCCTGCTAATTCAATTCAGTTCAGCTCAGTCGTGTCCGACTCTTTGCGACCCCATGAATCGCAGTAGGCCAGGCCTCCCTCTTCATCACCAACTCCTGGAGTTGACTCAAACTCATGTGCATCGAGTCGGTAATGCCATCCAGCCATCTCATCCTCTGTCGTCCCCTTCTCCTCCTGCCCCCAATCCCTCCCAGCATCAAGGTCTTTTCCAGTGAGTTAACTCTTCTCATCAGGTGACCTAAGTATTGGGAGTTTCAGCTTCAGCATCAGTCCTTCCAATGAACATCCAGGACTGATCTCCTTTAGAATAGACTGGTTGGATCTCCTTGCAGTCCAAGGGACTCTCAAGAATCTTCTCCAACACCACAGTTCAAAAGCATCAAGTCTTCGGCACTCAGCTTTTTCACAGTCCAGCTTTCACATCCATACATGATCACTGGAAAAACCATAGCCTTGACTAGATGGACCTTTGTTGGCAAAGTAATGTCTCTGCTTTTCAACATGCTGTCTAGGTTGGTCATAACTTTCCTTCCAAGGAATAAGCGTCTTTTAATTTCATGGCTGCAATCACTATCTGCAGTGATTTTGGAATCCCCCAAAATAAAGTCTGACACTGTTTCCCCATCTATTTGCCATGAAGTGATGGGACCGGATGCCATGATCTTCATTTTCTGAATGTTGAGCTTTAAGCCAACTTTTTCACTCTTCTCTTTCATTTTCATCAAGAGGCTTTTGAGTTCCCCTTCACTTTCTTCCATAAGGGTGGTGTCATCTGCATATCTGAGGTTATTGATATTTCTCCTGGCAATCTTCATTCCAGTTTGTGCTTCTTCCAGCCCAGCATTTCTCATGATGTACTCTGCATATAAGTTAAATTAACCTTCCCTTAAATAATATTAACATTGTGTGTGAATCTCCTCAAAGAACTAGTTATAAGGAAGGACGGACATGGTTAGGAATTGGTGTGGCTTCTTTCTTTCTTTTTTTTTTAATTGGGTTGCTGAAATGAGTTTGTTGGCCTGTCATTTTCAAATTTTTTTGGTAACCGTTTTCATGGCCAAGGACTATGTGGGCTTCAATCACATGGATTCTAAATTAGAAAAAAATGTTGTCATTGCAGTGTTGTGTTTGAGAAAATGACAGTTGGGGGTCTTGGTCTATCATTCTGAAGTTGTAGAAGCCCCAGTTCTGGATTGGAAGTGTTGATTCTCTGCCATTTTCAGTGAGGTTTCAAGATGCTATCAAAGGGCCCACATCCATGGAGAATTTTCTAGTCCACAGACCAGTCCCCTGTGCATTTTCTAGTACACGGTGATGAGAGCACTTCAGGTGTTCTTTGCACATCTCCCTGATGCTGCCTATAAACTTGACAAGCATACCGTGCACAAAATACGTGTTTTGAATAAGAAATGACTAGAATTGAGGAATTCTGTGGTCACCTAATGGTTAGGACTTGGTCACCTAATGGTTAGGACTTGGCACTTTCACTGCCAGGACCTGAGTTCGATCCCTGATCCGGGAGCTAGATCCCTGAAGCCTCACGACCAGAAAAAAACTGACCAGAAGTGCGACGTTTTGAAATATCCTAAGTTGACTGTGACTGTTACTCAGCACCTCTAATTCTGTCCTAATGTTTGTATATTTGGGGTCATGGTAGGATAACAAACCAGGTCCTTTGTTAAAATCCAGGCTTTTGCATTTAACATCAGATTAATCTGCCTTTATATTGAGGATTTTTAAAAACTTACATGGAGTTCTGTATGAAATACTTGGCATAAGTTATCTCATTTAATTATATCAACAACCTTGGAACGTAAGGATCATAAAAGTATTTGTACTCCTTGTAAAGAATTTGAATCATATAGACAGTTAAAAAGAAATGAGTAATCATCCCACCAACTAGAAATAGCTACAGTGAATGATTCTTTTCAAGTTCTCTTTTTTTATATGCGCTCTAGGAATTTTGAACCTGCTTCTTTCCTTGTAACCTTTTGCTGTGACTGTATATTTGCATTTTTCTCCTCATCCACATGCATATTAAATTCATTATCATTAGTCATCTTTGACACCAACAGACTGGCTTGTGCTCTGAGAGCACCTTTGTATCTGCAGTCTCATTGGAGTTGCGTCACAGCCCTGCGAGGCTCAGGACATGTGCCTTGGCTCCATTTGTCAGAGGAGATGAAATCCAGAGGGATTAGACAATTTTCACAAGTCATATAGCTAGTGACCAAGCTGATCAAAGACCTGTAGTTTCCAGCCTCGCCCTTGGTGCTCTTTCCTTTGGGCAAATGAAAACACAGCAGTAAGTGTTTGCGTTGAACTAATAGTGACCCAGAATGTCTACATCCTGATTCCTGCAACCTGTGTCTTTTGCCTTACCTACCAAAAGATGTAAATTAAGGATCTCGAGAGGAGGGGTTTATTTTGGATTACCTGGGTGGACCTTAAGCGCGACTATAAGAAAGAGACGAAAAGAGATCAGGTAGACACATAAGAAAGGAGGTGGAGTTTTAACTACGAGAGGTTGCAATCAGGCCAGGAACACCTGTAGCCCCCAAAACTTGGGAGAGGCCAAACGTAGATTTTTTTCCTGCACCCTACCCTCTGGAGGGTGTGCAGCCTGGCTAACACCTTCATTTCTGACCTCTGGCCTCCAAAATTGTTAAGAATAAATTTCCCCTTGTTTTAAGTCAGTTTGTAGTAATTTGTTACCGTAGCCACAGGAAACTAATATAGTGTGTAAAAATTCACTGAAAGAATAATGTCAGTGCTGGTTATAAAATCAGATAAAGGTAGCCAAAGCCCATGGTGAGGTCTGGTAAAGTCACACTCTCTGTCTTTTCCTGTAGCCTTGTCCCCTCAAAGGAGCCTATATTTGCAGAAAGTGAAAGTGAAGTCGCTCAGTCGTGTCCGACTCTTTGCGACCCCATGAGCTGTAGCCTACCAGGCTCCTCTGTCCATGGAATTCTCCAGGCAAGAATATGGGAGTGGGTTGCCATTTCCTTCTCCAGGGGATATTCCCGACCCAGGAATGGAACACTGGTCTCCCGCATTGCAGGCAGACGCTTTACCCTCTGAGCACCAGGAAAGCCCAGCCTGCCCCCTAAAAGATAAAGCCTGCTTTTTTGGTCATGAGAAACCCCTAAGGACAGCTCACAGCCTATTAAAGATGCCCAAGGGGCACTTAAGAGAAGGAGGTTGTGATGACTGGCTGGAAAAATGCCTCCTCACATGGCCAGAGTTCTTGTCGCCTCAACTTTCACTGTGAGCTCCAAGCTTCATACTCTTAGGGTCTCAAAGGGCAGGGTCAGCTCATAAATCTAAATTCATCAACAAGTGCTTCCTAACTGTGTTTACAACTATATTTTGCATACATAAGGAGATGATAATTCTTTTGAGGGGACAGTTCCCTTCTCTGTAAAAATGTAACATATGTTACATTTTTGGGTGTTAAGAATCAGGTGGATTAATGAGTATAAAGTTACACAAATTAAGGTTTCTTCTGTATACAAGCACCTATTTTGTTGCTATGATCACAATAATCATTACAGGGGCAGACTACTATGTACATTCCAGACTTACTCAGATTTTACCAGTGTTTTCGTTAATGTCCTTTCTCTATTCTGGGATCCAGTCTAAGATTTCACATTTAGGTGGTTTGTCTCCTTGGTGTCCTCTGGCCTGTATTAGTGTCTCAGTCTTAGGTTGTTTTCTTGACCTTGACAATTCTGCTTTATACTGCTCTTGAAGTCTTGTGGTCTATCCTTTAGTTGGATTTGTTTAATTTTTTTCTTGTGGTTAGACGGGGGTAGTAGGTGTTAAGGAAGAGTATATGGAAATGAAGATCCCCTCTCGTGAAGTTTCATGATATATATTATCTGTTGTGTTATACCCAGGTGACCACCCTGCTGGTATCAATTTTGATCTCTTGGCAAATGGCTTCATCCAATCAGGCTGTCTTAACACAATTCTGTGGACTGGCTGGCTTATAAACGACAAACATTTATGCTCTCACAGGGTTCTGAAAGCTGGAAAGTCCAAGATTAAGTGCTTCTAGTTTCCTTTTGTGTGTGTGTGAAAAGTTTTGTCTGTATACAAGGTATTTTTGGAAGCTCTTATAATATATTAAGCCTGGTATTGTCACAGCATCAAAGTTTTATGAAAAACAACAACAACAACAAATCTCGATGAAGCTCTCATTTGAATAGGTGTGTTTTTTCTTTTTTGGCTGCACTGGGTCTTTATTGCTGTACTCGGGCTTTCTCTGGTTGCAATGAGTAGAGGCTGCTTTGCAGACTTCTCATTTCGGCGGCTCCCCTTGTGCTGAGCACAGGCTCCGTGTGCTCGGGCTTCTGCATGGCGGTGGCAGATCCAGCAGTAGGGGCTGGCGGGCGGTAGCTGTGGCACATGGGATTAGTCGCCCTGCAGCGTGTGGGATCCTCCGCAGCAGGGATCGAACCTGCGTCTCCTGCTTTAGCTGTTGAATTCTTAACCATGGGGCCTCCAGGAAGTCCTGAAGCGTATTTTTTTATTCTTGGCCTGTTAAGTGTATAGTTTGGATTACTTTGTGGATTGAAAAAAAGTTTTCTTTTGGATCAACATAGTGGCTAATATTTTAGTTTCTGGCCCCAAAATTCAAGATATCTTCTGAATAAAAAAGAGCAGCTTTGAAAACTGGACAAAACTTCTCTCTTCCTCCTCCAACTAGGATTATAAAAATGGGCCAGAATGACAAATAAATATTGATTCTTTTGACTTTACTGACAAACAGCCTTTCTTTGATTAAAGAATTTGAGTTACAGGTTTTATTTTATCTTAAAGGAAGAAGAAACTGTTCTGTCCTAATCAAAGATCCCACCTATGAATTATACTTTTCAGAAAAGAGAGGTCAAAATTACTGGGAAGAAATGAAATATTACAACTACGGACAGTCCCCTACATACGAACAAGTTCTGTTCCGAGAGTACTTTTTAAGTCCAGTTTGTTCGTAAGTCCAACAAATTAGCCTAGATACCTAACTAACACAGTTAGCTATACAGTATGGTACTATAATAGGCTTATAATGCCTTTCACACAAATAATGCATAAAAAACAAACATGAGAAATAAAACATTTTCCGTCTTACATACAGTGTCTTGAAAAGTACAGTAGGGCAGCGGGCACGCAGGGGCTGGCGTGGAGTGAGCAGGCAAGGGCAGCTACTGACCAAAGGAGGGATGGGCGGTGGGGCAGCCGAAAGACCGGCGGCAATAGGAGACGCAGGGCGAGCTGCAGCTTCCCTCGTACACCAGACGCTGATGGCACAGGATCTGGTTCTTTGCTGGCTTAGCTTCTGTCTACCCTCTTGAAAAACACGATCCAGCGACGTCTGGGTAGTAGCTGTTTTTTCTCGTCATAGGTGACACAGTAGTGCTGGATCCCTTTCTGAATGGCTGCTGAAACTCCTTGAGCCATTGTAAGTTCCCTTGCTGTGCCTCAAAGACTGACAGTGCCTCCTCAAATAAACAAAATCCCCTGCCATCTCCTGCATCATGAATCTCTTCAGTTCTCTGTTTACTTCTTCCCCCTTTTCTCTCTTTGTCCCTGCTCGGCGCATCCAGTGCCATCAGGTCTCTAACATGCGTTTGCATCTTTGAAAGTTCGCAACTGGAAGGTTCGTGTGTAGGGGACTTACTGTAATCAGAGTTGCAGGCATTTTTTTCTTTTTAAGGTGTGTAGGTTCATTCCATAGGACATAACACCAGTTGGTGAAACCAGATATTTTAAAAGGATTCTTTGTAAATGTACATAGAACTTTTAATGACAGCTCAGTGCAAAATACAGCATTATATGTTTTGACACAGATCTTACTAGAAACGAAAGACAAATTTGCAGCTGTACCTTAAAAATTGTCTTTGCATAAGAGTGTTTCATAGGGGAATATGAAACATTTTCTCCTTATCCGTCTGAGATTTTTTTTGTTGTTGTCATTGTTGACAGCTAGGAATTTACAGCTGCATTGCTAAATTCCAGTTGGATACCATGGGATTAAAAGGCAGGTCTGAGAAGGTTAAGCTTTTAATTTTTTCAGAACTTGTCCACATTTTCACAAAACATGAGGGTATAACTTTCAGCATCTACAGTGATTTGCTACTGGAATACTAGTAGTCTGGGCTGAGAATGAGGAAGGTGGAATTCATTGACTCTGATAACAGGTCCATAGTTGACCAACTTGGCTGCATCCAATTCCTCTCTCAGACCAACTCGCTTTGTGCCATACTCGCAGCAAATCCTGGCTTGGCGCCCTTCCATTGCCAAGTCCAGAGGAAGCCAGGGCTTCAGTGTCACTGGCCTCAATTTAAGTCCATCTCTGAAAGCATTGTGGCCAAGGGCACACAGGGCTCTAATGGGCTATATCTGGGTCAGTTGTTGGGCTCAGTGGTAAAGTTGCCTCTTTATGGCCTTGAGATTGGGGGCAGGGCAGTCATTTAAGGAAAATCAGATGCTAATGCCAAAAGATAGACAAAATAGATATTGGACAGCAGTAATAATGTCAGGTCATTGGTAAGAGATTTTCCTATCCAAATTTAGTATCCAAAGAGCAGGTTTCAATGCATAGTATTTTAAAGCTAAGTGCTAAATTATGGTCCCTTTGAAAACCACATTTAAAAATGAATTCTAGATTTAGGAGAATGGCATTGAAACATGTATACTATCATGTAAGAAACAAATCGCCAGTCTATGTTCGATACAGGATAGGATGCTTGGGGCTGGTGCACAGGGATGATCCAGGGAGATGATATGGGGTGGGAGGTAGGAGTGGGGTTCAGGATCGGGAACTTATGTACACCTGTGGCTAATTCATGTCAATGTATGGCAAAACCAATACAGTATTGCAAAGCAAAATAAAGTTAAAAAAAATTTCTTTTTTAATGAATTCTAACAAAGAAACAAAAGTTTCTCTATTCTTAAGAGTACCTGAATCTAAATCTGTATTCCAGTTTTGAAATCTTTTTTTTTTTTTTTTTTTTGCTATATGCTGATTCTTAGTTGTGGCTGATTCTTAGTTTGATTTTCATTGCAGTGTGCAAACTCCTAGTTGTGGCATGTGGGACCTGGTTCCCTGACCAGGGATCAATCCCGGGACCCTCTGCATTGGGAGCACAGAGTCTTAGCCACTGGACTGCCACAGAAGTCCCAGAATCCACTTCTTAAGCAAATCTAGGATTAACCACAATTTCAAATTGGCCATGTGAACAGAACTAAACTCTGAAGAACTATATTTCTATCTTCATTTCTGTTTCTCATTTACATGTGAAAGTATACACATGCCTAGTTAGTTTTCATTTTAAAGATTGTGTGTGGGATATAAGTAAATAGCACAGAAGAACCAATTTGCATTCATATTCTAGATCTTCCAATTACTTGCTTAATTGCTCTGTGCCTCAGGTTTCCCATCTGTAAAATGGGGGTGGCAATATAATAGGGTGGTTGTAAGGATGAAATAGTCCACATAAAGGTGGTTTTTATAGATTGGCCACTGACATATAGAACTCTTTTGCTACAGTGTCATTATTTAGTTTTTTTTTTTTTTTTTTTTTCCTTTTGGCCACTCCACGTGGCATGTGTGGTTAATTCTCCCACCAGCTATGAAACTTGTGCCCCCTGCTTTGAAAGCATGGAGTCTTAAACACTGGACCAACAGAGAAGTCCCCTCTCAGTGCTTCTTACTGATACAAATTTTCTTGTTTGAATTTTTTTGAAATTTCTTAATTAGAATTTAATATTAAATTTTTGTCTTAGTGGCTTGATTTATTGAAAAACTGGTATTGAACCGCCACTATCACTAAAATGCTCGGATAATTTGGGGACCCAGAATAAGGAATGAAGAGAATAGTCTCCTTACAAAAGATATAAGTGGGGGGGGTGGTAAAAACGCACATTATCCCATGCATGATAATATGGCTAGGGTATTGTAGAAATGCCAGTTATCACATAAGCTTCACTTGTCAGCAGACTATTCCCTGAGAATTTGCCGTGTAAATACCAATTATGTCTGTGTAAAATAAAAATTTGGAATCCTTTTAAGATTTTTAGACAATCTTTTTTACGGCGACTAAGAATTGTAAAACTGAGAGACTATAATTTTTTCTTTTGTTCTTTTTTTTCAGTGTTTGAAAGATGTATGGAGATCCTGAAACCTTCAGACATAAGACAACTTCCACCAACTTCAGGAGAAGTTTGTCTACACTCAGGCTGCAGTATTTTCAGCAAACATCACTGGACAGTGGGCAAATGCCCTATCTTTTGGTGGAATGAAAAATTTGAGCCAGTGAAGCCAAATTCTCATTGCAAGCAGCATGCTTGGCTCCTTGCTCACTGCAAACAGGCATTTAAAATGTGAATTTGAAATCGGGTGTCTCCATTACTGCCAGCTAGTGTGGCATCATAGGTGTTTCCTAAGTTTTAAGTCTTGGGGGAAAAAATACTCCACTAACATCTGCCATCTCCACCAGGAGCTCTTTTCTGGAAGCTCCATTTGTGTGTCTTCCCACCCTTCGCCCCATCTTCTGCACAATCACGTGCTTTTCTGAAGTAAAAATAAGGTCTTGGAGTACGTAAGTCCCAGACTTACAAAAAGAAATAAAGCTATAATTTCCCCAGTCTTTTGGCCATCACAATGTCTTACAGTTAAAAGCCACCAAAAAACTATTTTTAAAACACCTTGGAATAAGTGAGAAGAAATGGCACACCCATCACAAAACATACACCGTTTAAAAGTTACGTTTTTTTCCAGTGGGTATCAGTTGTAAATAAAAATGAACTAGGGGCCAAAATATAAAACCAAAAATGAAGCAGCTATGTGTAGTTATTAATTTCTAGTTTGAACTGTAACTGAATACTATGGCTTTATATGTATTATTTTATACTGTTCCCATTATTGATGGTTTGGAATTTAATAAGAAATTCCATAGTTTTTAATATCACAAATGAGAATATTTGAACAGTGTATTCTAGAAAGCAATATACTAACTAAAGTGAATGCTTGTATATAATAAGATAGCCTTAATCCTTTTTCTCTAATGCCTTAACTGTCAAATAATTAAAACTTTTAAAAAGCCTAGGCTTATAGTCAGCATGCTAGACTGAGAGGTAAACACTGATTGGTGAGAACAGGTACTGATGCTGTCAGTGTTTAGCACTATGTGTTTAGCTGTGTTTATGCTCCAGAAGTGCAATATTAGACACTAGCTAGATAGTACTGCTGCCTCGTGTAACTCCAAAGAGAAAAACAGAATTTGATTAACCGAGTGCACATGTTCCTTTAAGTTACTCTTAATGCCCTTAGCTTGAATGCAATGCCATACAGATTTATGTGGCTGCTATTTTTATTTACTTTGCATTATTTTGATTAATACCTTAAATGGAAAGCCAAACATTCCCTCTTCACTGACCAGTAATGGCCCTTTAACTGCAGTAGGAAAAATAAGAAAAACCATGTTGTGTGAAAATTGGTGATAACTGGCACTTAAGATCATAAAAATAGTTCTTTATACTTGGCTGCCTTAAGATGCTGTTTGCCCAGAGCTCTGAAAGACTTTAAGATAGGCAGTAATACTACAATACTACTGAATTTTTGTAGAATTGTTACATTTGATAATAAAACTTGCCTGTTTAATCTCAATGTTTGCATTCTGTTTTGTAATTAGAAGAGTTAAGGGTAATAGATGAAGGGGGTGGTGGGTAAAGCCATCTTTTCCTGAGGTGGTAGGATATTTCCTTAAGTTACTGTGAGTATTTATAGGTGTGCTCTGTGTGTCTGACTCTTTGCAACCCCAGGAACTGTAGCCCGCCAGGCTTCTCTGTCCATGGAATTTTCCAGGCAAGAATACTGATTGGGTTGCCATTTCCTTTTCCAGGGGATCCTCCTGACCCGGGGAATCGAACCTGCATGTCCTGTACTTCCTGCGTTACGGGCAGATTCTCTATTGCTGAAACACAGGGGAAGCTATCAATGATTAATGCACTCCAGATACAGATTAAACAACCAGCCTTAGAGTATAAATCCCTGAGACTTTGATCCCAAAATTCTTAAAACTAGTCATTAATATGTAGTCCTTGCATCTTACTATTAGATGTTTGCTTGACAATTTGAAAACTTACTGGAGCCACATAAGACATTTCTTAAAAGCCATATAATAAAAGCTAGAATTCTAATGTTTCTGAATCTCACATACTTCTTTATTCCAATTTCTCTCTGCTAATTCTGAGTTCTCCAATATTCTCTCTAATCCGAATTTTATCCATTTTTTAGGAACCAGGTTAAGACTTGCCTGACTTCTACCATTTTAGAGTTACATATATTGACCGTATCATTATTTGAGATATGTCCTCTTTATGGAGTTCGATTCATGATCTAGCACATTTTTATACACATGATCTTGTTAAGTACTCATCAAGTGAAGTTTAGTTCAACTAGGAGACTTTTGCAATCTCAGTCCTTGCCAACATCATGTATAAGAATGAAGCAATTGCTTTCAGGTTTGTGCTTCAGCTTTGGGTCTGTGAAGAAGGAGCAGAGCCCTCTGGGCAATCAAAGATTCTGCTCCAGGTTCCTGTACCTTTATGTTTCTGGTAGGCATTTAATGTCCAGGCTATTCCTTGCCTTAAAGAAAAAGGTTGCCTGGGCTAAGGAGATAGCTATTTACCTCCTTGAAATAGTATCATATAGTTGCTCCTAAGGCAGAAAGAGAACATAGGCGATGGTATGAGATTAAGAAAGGCTGGTGGGAAAGAATTGAGAATAGAGAGTATATATATATATATATATATATATAAAGGGTCAGCTCTTTGCATCAGGTGGCCAAAGTATTCGAGCTTCAGCATCCGTCCTCCCAATGAATATTCAGGGTTGATCTTTAGGATTGACTGATTTGATCTTGCTGTCCAAGGGACTCAAGAGTCCTCCAGCACCACAGATTGAAAGCATCAGTTCTTTGGCACAAGGCCTTCTTTATGGTCCAACTCTCACATCCATACATGACTGTCGAAAAAACCCATAGATCTGACTATTCAGACCTTTGTCTACAAAGTGATACCTGCTTTTTAATACTAAGTTTGTCATAGCTATTCTTCCAAGGAGCAAGTGTCTTTTAATTGCATGGCTGCAGTCACCATCCACATTGACTTTGGAGCCCAAAATGAAATCTGACACTGTTTCCACATTTTCCCCATCTATTTGCCATGAAGTGATGGGATTGGATGCCATGATCTTAGTGTTTTGAATGCTGAGTTTTAAGCCAGCCTTTTCACTCCTCTTTCACCTTCATCAAGAGGCTTTTTAGTTCCTCTTCACCTTCTGCCATTCAAGTGCCGTCATCTGCATATCTGAGGTTGTTGATATTTCTCCTAGCAATCTTGATTCCAGCTTGTGATTCATCCAGCTCAGCGTTTTTCATTATGTTCTCTGCATATAAGTTAAATAAGCAGGGTGACAATATACATCCTTGAAGTAACCTTTCCCAGCTTAGAATCATGTCCAGTTCTAACTGTTGCTTCTCATCCTGTATACAGGTTTCTCAGGAAGCAGGTAGTGTGGTCTGGTATTCCCATCTCATTAAGAATATTCCACAGTTTGTTGTGATCTCCATAGCCAAAGGCTTTAGTATAGTCCATAAAGCAGAAATAGATGATTTTTTGAAATTCCTTTCCTTTTCCATGATCCACTACATGTTGGCAATTTGATCTTTGCTTTCTCTGCTTTTCTAATTCCAGCTTGTACATCTGTAAGTTCTCAGTTCACATGCTGCTGAAGCCTATCATGAAGGAATTTGAGCATAATCTTGCTGGCATGTGAAATGATTGCAACTGTTCAGTAATTTGAATATTCTTTGGCATTGCCTTTGGAATTGGAATGAAAACTGACCTTTTCCAGATTATATAGATTATCCATATTTCTTTCCACTTTTCCCACTGTTGTATTATTTTGAAGCAAATTCTTTGGACCAAGATTAAAATGGAACTCCAAGTATAAAACTGGGCCGTGGTAGGAAGTGTTTTAATGAGAAGTGTGTGTGCTCAGTCATGTCTGACTCTTTCTGACCCCATGGATGGTAGCTCACAGACTCCTCTGTCCAGGGAATTTTCCAGGCAAGAATACTGGAGCAGGTTGCCATTTCTGCCCTGGGGATAGAACTCAAGTCTCTTGCATCTCCTGCATTGGCAGGCAGATTCTTTACCACTGCACTTCGTGGGAGGCTTCTTTGTGAGAAGAGGCAAAGGCTAAATAGGACTGAACTGGTAGAAAAATTCAGTTTCTGAATTTCTGCAATTGTGCTTTGTAATCCATTCCTTATCCCGTGTGCCAATATGAGACACAGACTAGACAGGATATGGTGTAAACAGGACTGGAAGGCCACAGGATGGAATTAGGAATGAGAGCCCTGAGAGGACCATAGGGAGAAATTGTTTTTCTGCATTTTTGCTGTCTTCTTTAAGTGATTTTTGAGGCCAAGATCCTAAGGGATCAAAGTTCAAAAACAAATGACTAGCTCCTAACTTAGAAAAATTAAAGGGAAATGTCCATATTTCAGTGTACTCCCCCTCAGTTACTTTATGTGGAAAGTGGAGGGATATTTCAAGCCAAAGCCAAGCTGATAATCATTACCTTGGAAGAGTATACAATCAAAAAGACACTGAGAATATGTATAAAGTATACATATATAAAAAACACAATAAAAAGCACTGTGTAGGTTAAATGAATCTTCACAATAACCTATTAAGTGGCGCTGGTGGTAGAGAACCCCCTGCCGATGCAGGAGACCTTGGAGGCTCAGGTTTTATCCCTCCGTCAGGAAGATCCCCTGCAGGAGGGCACAGCAACCCACCCCAGTATTCCCACCTGAAGAATCCCATGAACAGAGGAGACTGGAAGGCGACAGTCCATGGGGTGGCAGAGAACCGGACTCTTGGGGCAACTTAGCATTTATGAACAATAGCAACACTATTATTATTTTTACTG
The DNA here is from genome assembly GCA_006408675.1 of Madoqua kirkii. NCBI lineage: Eukaryota > Metazoa > Chordata > Mammalia > Artiodactyla > Bovidae > Madoqua > Madoqua kirkii. Next base: position 60,119 of record SJYC01037959.1, read on the forward strand.
ACCAGGAAATTAAGTGTAGGTTAAGTAGTATCTGTCATGGCTGCCCAGAAGGTACAGGAAAGGATCTAGAAGATAAAGATTTGGAGTCTAGTTGATGTGATTAGTGCTCTCATAACTGCTGCTTAGCAGTTCTGGCTCTTTTCCTAGCATTGCACAAATACAATCCATCATTACGGAGTCATACAGTTGGGCTTCAAAATGTTCCTTTGGTCTGCCTTCTCACGTTATTTCCACTGTGCCATCAGTTCAGCTGCTGAATTATTCATCAGCTACCTACTGTTGCTGTGCTAAAAGGCAATGTTGATAAAGAGTAACAAAGCTGCTGATTACACACTCAAATTTGAGCCAGTGTTTTTTAACCTATATGAAACCAATATGAAAGTGGCGTTAAATACTAGAAAGATATTTTAAAAAACCAACGTGGAATTTTCATCTTGTTCTGGATGGTTCTCAGCGTATGTGCGTGACAGAGACAGAGAGAGAAAGAGATTCATCCTTCCTTCCCTGATGGTGTTTCTCATGGTTTCTTCCTTAGCCACCTTCTCTATTTTCTAGGCAAATTCACTAACTTCTGCATTCTTCTTTGGAGCTACCAGCTTCTAAACCTAACAATTCAATGGACATTTATTTCCATTTAAATATCTCTCTGGGCATTTCAAACGCAACATGTTAAACATATCTTTCTATGTTAGCAGGTCTGAAAACCTGCTACTTATCCTTTCTCTACTTCAGGAACCAGCATCACATAGTATCAGGTATTAATGTTAAGAAAGCCATTTGTAACTTCCTCACCTCACCATCCTCATCATCAGTATTTCTCACCAGTTCTTTGTCTCAGTATTGACCCTGTGCATCAAATTCTGCTTTCCTCTATTGCCAGAATGCTTTTTCATAAGAATAATATTTCAAATTATTACATTTTAAAATAAAACTGTTTATTTGGCTGCACTGGTCTTTAGTTGCAGCATGCTGAATCCTTAGCTTCAGCATATGAACTCATAGTTGTAGTATCTAGTTCCCTAACCAAGGATTGAACCTGGGCCCTGGGCATTGGGAGTGCAGAGTCTTAGCCACTGGACCACCAGGGAAGTCTTTGATTACAAGTTTTGAAACCACTTGATTGAAGTATTATTGAGATATAAAGACTGTACTTAATATATGCAACTTGGTGAGTTGGATCATTGAAAAAGCAAGAGAGTTCCAGAAAAACATCTACTTCTGCTACAGTGCGGGAGACCTGGGTTCGATCCCTGGGTCGGGAAGTTCCATGGAGAAGGAAAAGGTAACCCACTCCAGTACTCTTGCCTAGAAAATCCCATGGATGGAGGAGCCTGGTGTCTATGGGGTCACAAAGAATTGGACATGACTGAATGACTTCACCTTCACTTTCATTTTTCTGCTTCATTGACTACCTCAAGGCCTTTGACTATGTAGATCACTACAAACTATGGAAAATTCTTAAAGAGATGGGAATACCAGAGTACCTTACCTGCCTCCTGAGAAACCTGTATGCAGGTCAAGAAGCAACAGTTATAACCAGACATGGAACAACGGACTGGTTCAAAGGAGTGACTTGGGAAAGGAGTGTGTCAAAGCTGAATATTGTTACCCTGCTTATTTAACTTAAATGCAGAGTACATCATGAGAAATGCCAGACTGGATGAAGCACAATCTGGAATCAAGATTGCCGTGAGAAATATCAATAACCTCAGATATGCAGATGACACCACCTTATGGCAGAAAGTGAAGAGGAACTAAAGAGCCACTTGATGAAAGTGAAAGAGGAGAGTGAAGAAGTTGGCTTAAAACTCAACATTAAAAAAACTAAGATCATGGCATCTCGTCCCATCACTTCATGGCAAAGAGATGGGAAACAGTGGAAAGCATGACAGATTTTATTTTCTTGGTCTCCAAAATCACTGCAGATGGTGACTGCAGCCATGAAATTAAAAGACGCTTGCTCGTTGGAAGAAAAGTTTTGACAAACCTAGACAATGTATTTAAAAGCAGAAACATCACTTTGCTGACAACGGTCTGTATAGTCAGAGCTATAATTTTTCCAGTGGTCATGTATGGATGTGAGAGCTGGACCATGAAGAAGGCTGAGTGCCAAAGAACTGATGCTTTTGAACTGTGGTGTTGGAGAAGACTCTTGAGAGTCCTGTGGACCACAAGGAGATCAAACCAGTCAGTCCTAAAGGAAATCAACCCTGAACATTCACTGGAAGGATTGATGCTGAAGCTAAAACTCCAATACTTTGGCCATCTGATGTGAAGAGCCAACTCATTGGAAAAGATCCTGATGCTGGGAAAGATTGAGGGCAGGAGGAGTAGGGGGCAACAGAGGACAAGATGGTTGGATGGCATCCCCGACTCAATGGACATGAGTTTGAGCGAGCTCCAAGAGATGGTGAAGGACAGGGAAGCCTGGCGTGCTGCAGTCCATGCGGTCAGAGTCAGTCAAGACTGAGCGACTTAATAGCATAGTAGGTAAGCATATTAGTGAAACCATCGCCACTATCAATGCCACAAATATCTATCACCTCCAAAAATTTCCTCCCACCCTCTTATAACTTTTGTGTGGGTGTGTGATAAGAACACAACAAAGTGATTATGTGTTCTTCACATATTTTCTACTAAAGGTTTCCATTTGCTGTTTAAAATACCCAACTGTATTACTGCATGCTATCGGGTGAGCTGACTTCTGCCTACCTCTTGAGTTTTATTCAGGCACCCTTACCCTCATGCTCTACACTTTGTTGTCCTTTTTCCAGGTTGTTGCAGGAGTGACGCACTGTTTTTTTTCTGTTATCTTCCTCTTCACTGACTAACTGCTATGCAGAATCTTACCTTTCTAAGGAAGGCCTTTCCTGACTCACTAGACTCTATAAATTTCCCTATAATCTGCTCCCCAGATTATAACTTCAATTAAGGTAATCTGTATCTTCTTCCCCTCTGAATCCTTTGTGACTAGGCAGCACTTGGGATATATACAATAAGTATCTGTTGAATGAATAAGTGTATGTTCATTCCTGCAGGTGAAAAGGAGTGTGCTTTATGCAGTTTTCCTTTAAATTTGTCTATAAATTTAAATATTAAAAGTAAAAAATTGTTTTTCTTTAGCACCAATTAAAATGTTAGTATTATCTAGTTATTAACAGTATGCTTTTTACACTAAAATGTAAAGTCTGAGTCACCTTTCACATGATGTACATATCCAAAGAGAAAGTTTGGTATGAAATTCACCCAAACGTGATTTTGGATGCCTCTGCCATCTCCAGGACTCACAGTGACTTTCAGGGTCCTATTCTCAACCAGAGTGCTTATGTGGAACTGTAACAAGATTTTTAAAGTTTATCTATATTTAAATGATGTCATAATTGGTGAACAAATTTTTTGTCCTTTTTTCTTTTTTACTATATTAAGAAAAAAATACCATGGCAATTACCCTGTTACACTTAAATTGTTATGGTGATACATCGTACTTTTGCTGGGAAAACTTTTCCCCCACAATCACTGTATGCTTTTGGTTTTAAGACATATCTGTACTTTGGAAGTGTGACTAGTCCTCTACACAGCTGGTCTAGATACACCCGATCAGTCATCTGCATTGATTGGCTGGCTGAGAAGTTGATCAATGGTAGGTCTAGGAGGCACCAGGCCCATCCAAGGTCTAGCTGGAACCCTTTTCAGGGTGGGAAGACAGCATCAGCAGTTTCACGTATCAGTGCTTGAGGAATGGCGGATTCTTTTCTGAATTAATAATTGATGTACTCAGAATCCACCTGCTATGCCTTCCCTCTATCATGAGAAAGACTTTAATCTGTTATTTACATGGGTCCAGAATGCTGGAGAGTAATCAATGCTAGGGAGCTCTTCATGGGGCAATCTCAATCCATAAATAGGGTTGACAAAGGAACGAAAAGCCAAACCAAACCAAAATCAGCATACTTAATTAAATGGAAATTTCAAATAAGCAACAGGTAATTTTTAGCTTAAGCTGGCCCAAATATCGCATGGAGCATATTATACTAAAGTGTCCTATATTATCTGCAATTCTAATATTCAATTCAACTAAATTTCACAAGTATTTATATACTTACTTACCTGAGGGCTTACATACCTGAAAGATGAGAAGATGAAATCTTGGTCTACTAAAATAGAAGCTTTGCCTGGGAAAATCTTAATAATAAGCCATTTAGTAGCATTAATTTTTTAAATCAATAAATGAAAGAATGTGTTTAATTAATGAATTAATGATTTCTTATGACTAATCTAGTTAAAAAAAATAAAGTCTCTTCCTGGAGGAGTTTTAACTGTAGGAAAAAACTATACTTTAGAAAATGTCCTAGAGTTCAATCGTCTATGTTCAAATGTCCTGTGTTCAATTTAAAAATATTTAAATAGAATACACATTGTTTAATGTTTTCCCACTGGTGAGGCTTATACAGTTTCCCAGTTTGACTATTGCTTTGTATGATGTAATTCTTCCAGTTAGTGGAAGAGGAAGACAGCCGATCCTTCTGAGTGATAACAGAGCAAATATATTCAGGAGGCACCAAAGTACAGCTTCAAACAATGAGGAAAAAGTGAGGCCTGCTTGAGAAACAACTGCAGGAGCAACTGACAATATAGCCCTTTATTTCCTCTTTTACAGAAAAAGCATAGAAAAAAATTAATCCATAGTCACAAGAAGAACTAATGACAAGCTAAGACTAAACAGCATCTAATCATAGTTTTCACGGTTCGTGTGAAACATACAACTTATCTAAGACATCCACAGTTCATCTTTTAAATTAATTACCAACATAGTCTACAACATGTTTCAAAGAGTTGAAAGAACAAGATAAAACATGACCAAAGTACAAGTCAGAATATAATGCTGGAAAGTGTTATGTGTTTTCAAGGATGAATTGATCATACCTGGTTCAGCCTTCACAAAGGAGATGGTATTGACACTAACTTAAATATGTTACTTAATGGATAATTACAAATTTATGACATGATAAAGGTGAGAAAGAGTTCCATATCTTTAATAGAAGAAAAACTGAACTAATGCAAAGCTTTCACACTAATTATTCTATATGTTAAGATGGAGAATTAGGTAGAAGAGTATCTTTTAAAATAGTCTTTACTTGTATTTTTTTGGTTTCAAGTAAGTTAGTCTTCTAGGGCTTTTGTTTTGTATTTGTCTCATATTCTGCTAACAAATAGTACTTGGCACACAGAAGGCACATGATCAATTTTAAGATAGAAACCTTAAGAGTCATTCTCAACTCATCATTTATCATATCCAATTTGTCACCAGGCCCTGTAGATTTTACCTCCAGCATTTTTTGAATCTGTTCTCTTTGAACACTTTTATTTCCATTGCCTTATTTCAAGCCTTTATTTTTTAACCCAGTTACTACAATACCCTTCTAATCTACATTTTCCTAAAAGATTTAACTTCTTAAAGCATTTCACAGCAAGCCCTAAAAATACCCGTTGTATACAAAAGGGTCCTTAAACTTCTAGGTGGTGGTTTAGTCTCTAAATTGTGTCCAACTCTTGCAACCCCATGGACTGTATCCCACCAGGCTCCTCTGTCCATGGGATTTCCCAGGCAAGAATACTGGAGTGGGTTGCCATTTCCTTCTCCAGGGGATCTTCCCAGCCCAGAGATGGAACCAGGGTCTCTTGCACTGCAGGCGGATTCTTTACCAACTGAGCCACCGGGGAAGCCAAACTTCTAGAGGAGGCAGCAAATCATACTGTTCTTTGAGTGTAGACTGTAAAATAAAAGACCACTTGAGAAAATCTGAAGTGTTTAGGATTGGTCAAGATGAGGCAAAGGTTAACAAAACGAACCTTCAAATTCTGGATGGGAAACTAGCAGCCCATGATTTGCAGTCATAAAATGGTCAATGAAGTCAGGATCAGAAGTTATCATCCTGCTTATCACACATATTAGGGTCACGTGGGCACCTAGCTGTGGATATTACCACCTGGAATCACCTGGTCATATCGAGTTATGGAGTGACGTAATGAAAGCTCAGCTATACGGCCAGGTGAATGGTGACATCTTGAGCAGCCAGGGGTACGTCTTTTTGAATGAAGTTGATAGGTGGAATAAAAAAGTCTTATTTTTCTCATAGGGAAATTACACTGGTTCAGGGATAAAATGATTCATTCTCAGACTTATGGGAAGGTTTAGGGTTCAAGGGAAGAATGTTCCTATTAGGAAACACAATCACAATACTGATGATTTGTCTCAAGATTGAATATCTCTCCTTTCATATTCCTATTTGATTTCGAGAATCACTATTTTTCCTCTTTTTCTGCTTCTGTGTAGCACATGTACGATTTGAGGAATGGTCATCACCTCAAGACCCGTGGCATGGGAAACAGTGGCCCTCATGCAGTGGAGCTCTGCTTGCTTCTCCTCTGATGCGCTGGGCAGTGAAATCTGCTGCTGGGGTACATGGGCCCCTGTGGCTTTCAGTGACCAACAGGCTTGACCTCTCTTAGTTTTGACTCAGGCCTTTTTTGGGCAACTAGTGTCTTGCCATAGAAACTCATGTTTCTAACTCCTTGTCCAGTGTTACTTGTCAGGCAAGAAATATTTACAGGATCATGGAAAAAGCAAGAGAGTTCCAGAAAAACATCTATTTCTGCTTTATTGACTATGCCAAAGCCTTTGACTGTGTAGATCACAATAAACTGTGGAAAATTCTGAAAGAGATGGGAATACCAGACCACCTAATCTGCTTCTTCAGAAATCTGT